>JAQBSW010001457.1:0-133617 GCA_029291075.1 Eudiplozoon nipponicum | reverse complement strand
ACACAATAACAGCATGCAAATACACCAGAAAAAATTTTGCTAGTTTCAATTACAATACACGTCGAGTCGGTAGACGACAAATACTTTCCATACAATTATCATTAACATCCATGTCACATAGGATAGCAAGCCCCAACATTCCTGAGAGCTATTTTCTATTAGCTATTCTATACCTATTCACTAGTTACTACAAATAGCAATGTGGAACATTTGGACGGGAGCATTTGGTTCAAAGTCATACAACTCGAACTGCAGACCACCAACACCAAGAAATGAATGCAATTTTTAGTTATACAAAAATGAGCAATGTTCAGGCTCTATTGGCATAGGCGAAAAACTGGGTTCCAATCACGGTCGCAGCCATCCAGGCGTCTACTGAGGCGAGCCTAATTTAATTTGCAATTTTACGCAATTTTCAGTTTATACTGACAATATATATATATATATATATATATATAAATGAACCAGGTGTGACGGAGATTACCTATGCTGCTGTATGATTGGCTGAAAAAATAAATAATCATTCATTGCGCGGGTGGTGCCGAAGTATGTTTAAAAATTTGTCTTCAGTTATTTTTAAGCACGCAAACATTGACTGAACAAAAACTAACTTCACTTGCGCAAATTCGATTGGTAAACTTACCGAATGTTATGTAGCACAAGTAGATAATGACTGGGTAGAAAACGTTACGATCTGTGGCTATTCTACGCAAGCCAGACTCCACGGTAATGTGTCCCATACGAAAGCCTACAATTGGTTATAAAGAAAAATACAACAGTAGTGTACACAAATTTAACTAAATTAACGGGTAAAGATATACAAATGACAAATCCTCCATTAAAAAAATTGTGCTAAGTAAAAGCCACATAAGCACATACCTAAGCTTATTACACATAAACTGAGATCAAGATTACCTATATAGTGTTTCAGAAAAGATTACGCCAATATGGTAAATAAGCGAAGCCTCTCCACTAGGCTCTGGTTGTCTCTAGACTCCCACAGATTTTCCCTCATCCGAGCGTCACTTAGTGTGTGTGTTGTCACGAAATGTGTCGATAAGATAATCGATAACGAAAACATTCGGCCACAGTTCCAGTCATTCATCGGAGCGCTCTTGTTGGCGAATTTTGGCTTAAAACATCCGACCATAAGATGACATCTACAGTTTATCATCTTTCACAACTAAATAGTACAAAGGAGGACCGCGAGGAAACTTGGCTGGAAAAAATTAGACTAGGCGTTTATTTAGGTAAACATTTATTCCAGAGTGATTTGCAGAGACTGTTAAAGGCGTCTGCATCAACTCTGCGGAACTCGATCTATCCGGTAGCGTGAGCGAACCAAGTTAAAAGGTTGAAATAATTCATTCGTTTTATTTGCACAATGGTTTTGACCTGGCGAGTAGGCAATTCCAACCTTGCCTCCGCGGAGCCATGGAGAGCACATAGCGTTCCAGTCAATTTAGGCTTACATTGTAGCCCTGGATAGCATAAAGGCTAGATCTTCCTGTATTAAACGGATAATGCGTCCGAAACAATAAATAAAATAATAATAAAATATATATTTTTCAATTTAAGCCAAAAAGCAAAACTTAGCATTAAGATGAAGAGGAAATCAGTGTTCTGAAAGAAAACAGAAAAATCCGTTGGCAAAAAAATATAGGCGCTGTGCCTGGTCTGTAAGACTCAAAGCAGTTGGGCAGAGAAGATTTAACAGTAAGGCAACCAATGACAGCTGAAAAAAGGTATAGGAACTTGTGAAGCGGTGACTCAGTTTTCCTCTATCCTTCTGCTATTAAACGCGTCGCGTGATAAAACGCAATGTGCGGCTCAGCAAAAAAGCGATGTGCCATTCTGACAACTCGCGTACTAAATCAGCCAAAATAGACACAAAGCCACATACCTACACAATAAAGCATTCAGATAAATCAGTCAAAATTTTCAATGAGGCTACTAATGAATCTTAACGATTTCGGTCACTAAACCGATAGTTCAGTGCTTTCTCGCGAAAAAGACAACAAAATATTAGGTAAACAACGTATTCACTCAACCAAAGCGAAAAGAACTAATCAGAATGAATATTGAATTTTCGAAAAGATTAGAATTGAAATCACTCTTTTGGAAGTAGAAGAAATAAAACAAAAATTTCAATTACGAACTGGGAAGGTAACAATGTAGTAAAATTTGCTTGAGACTGAAATATTCCACTATAGTAGGAAGCATAAAAGTTAAAATTTCGGCTAATAGTAAAAGAAAAAGCAGTTGTGAGGTTTTACAGGTAGCATGACAATTCGCACTGATGTATTGTCAATGACGTACCTTATAACAAGTTAGCCTACATGAGACTAGGAAAACATAATTGCGAGCAGGTAAAATAGGCAAAGATGCACGCGTCTCGAGGCAATAATCACCTTCTGCAGAAGACTATGACAGAATTGAAATAACAGCAGGTAAGATTGTAGGCCCAGCACAGCATGATGCATTCATTGCATAAATCGATTAATAAAGTTATGACAAGATTCGTTTTCTTTCTTCAGACTCTGACCTCTATTCTTGGTGCTTTTAACATTACTTTTATTTCTTTGGTTAATACATTACTATCAATAAGGACAACAACTTGCCGTTGACGTGATGATCTGCCTGTCGGCCTGTTGCATTCGCTTAACTATACCTATGGTGCAAACTCAATGTTAGATAAATTATTTAAACCAAGTTTCGATCTTCATATAAACAACAATCCTACTATATATATATATATATATATATATATATATATAGTGTGTGTGTGTATACATGTCCGTATACACTTATCACATTATAATAAAGGTAAAGGTAAATCAACCAGTAGACGAATTTCGTCCTTATTGTGAATTTTTCAAGTACTGTCCAGAATATGCCACAGAGAGGGCTCGACCCTAAGCACGTCAGTGGAAAAATATAAATAACAACAGAAATAATAATTTAGACACAAATTGTTAGTGAGATTTACGAGAGAGAGAGAGAGAGAGAGAGAAGAGTACCAAGTTACTGAGCATATTTATTTAGATAACCCACAGAGGTGAGGCAAACTAAATCTCTACACAATACCATTATGGCCAAGTCAGTATTCGGATAAGGCAACATCAGTAATACAGCTTCCTTGCGGATTTCACTTTATCACGTCATAAACAAAATAAACTTCGCAGCTAACTTTGCCGGGCTAAGAAAAGAAATTTATGAAGATAATTGTACTAGATATCTGCAACAAGATCGCCACTGATCTCGATTCCATGGCATATCGCGAAGGGTTTCAAACCACGAGGACACTATCCCGGCAGACGAGTGGGCCCTATACTACCCAATTTGGATGTAAGTGACTTCAACTGTTTCTGTGAAATACCCGTGTTTCTCCATAAAAGTTCGAAAGAGCTACTCTAGCTTTCGCGATTGTCATTCTCTCTCTTAGTGGTACATATGTGGCCTCCTTTCGATGCACTCTTCAGGTTTGTATTTTCTTTCTGCCTTGCTCCACTCACTCTATGTTCATCAATCTGTCTTTGAATTTAAACTTTTATTGGCTATGCGACAGTGAAACAGTAGTGCTTTATTCCCATGTCCTGTTGTTGCTGATGGTCGCCATGAGCGAGGAGAATGATAACTGGTGACGCGTGTGTTGTGCTAATTGAACAGATCTTTCGCCGTTGTACGCACAGTGAACTGCCCGGACGGATTTGCTCATACGCCAGCCATCACATGCAGAGGCATGGTTTATCGAGCTGTTCAGTCTCAAGCTCTTCTGATGTCGTTTTTTGTGGATTATTTTGATTTCTATGGATTCATTGTTGTGCAGAGATGGCTGTTTGAACTAATAGCCTGTATGTTATCGTTTCTACAGGTACAAATTGGCTGTATGCCTTGAAAGCGGACGATACATTGCTTCAGTCACTTATAACGTCGACTATGTCTAGATTTTCATTCTGCAGTCGCAACGTTGGAGTGAGTGGTGGGTGATCCTGTAAAAGTATCTTACATTTAGAGGGTCGAATTTCATACCGAAAGACGGAACAACGTCTGTTAATCTATTCAAAGTAGCCTGAGCAGCATTCCTATTGTCAAACAATAGTACGCTATCATGAACGGAAAGTATAATCTCATGCACATTCGTTTCGTGCTTACTGGCGACTCATCAGTAGGAGCCGGTATTACGCCCTTTAACCACTATATATTTGGTCAAAGAATGTGGAATAATAGGACGGTACAATCTCCTAGACGAATGTGTAAACCTGCAATAGTGAAGTTAACATCATATAAAGTCTACGACAATGCGACTTCAACGCTAATTCACAATAAATAATATATATACCGAATCTGTAAAGGATACTAAAACTATGGCTATTGTGTTAGTAACTGATACCTTTTTTTGAAATCGATGAGTACCGGATACTAACACTATGGTTACTGAGTCGGTACATGATACCAACCTGATGGATATAAATTTATGCTAAAGTTCACCAAAATTGAGAATTACAACAATTTCCGAACACCTGTTACTCCAGTTAAACTATACACTCTGGCCTTCATCGATATCAGTTATCACATTTCGCGGTAAGCATGACATCATTCAATTCAATATGTTACAGTTAAATACTGTTTGTTGCGAAGACCTAATATATATGCAAGTATGTAAGCATCGAAACGAATGTAGCATGAGGGATTATACTTCCGTCTATGCTGCCTTTCTTTTGGCCGGATCCTTTCCGTCACAACTGAACTAATTTGTTACTAGGGTTCGCAACAAGAAACTACATACTTGTATATGATTAGCTCTTCGCAACAAACAGTATTTAATAGTACGCTATCGTTTGCATAGTCAAGATCGACTAGTTTACCGCCAGGGAGAACTTCAACACCTGCATCCCGAATGTGTGGAAGAGTGTTGTTCATAATAGCTTTGATTAAGAAATCAAAAAAGGGAGAAAGTGGACAACCTTGACGAACACCCCTGCTGGCTTTAAAGTTGTACCTTAATTCGTTGTAGACCTTAACGCGACCAGAAGTACTTGTGTAGAGAGCGCGTATAATATTTAAAAATTTTTTGGGCACGAAAATTTTCGACAAAATATGGAAAAAACATTGCTATACACCGAGTCAAATGCACCCTTGAAGTTTAGAAATACGACTATTGTGGGACGGCGATATAAATGTCTCTGTTCAAGAGCTTGCCTTAACGTAAAAATATTATCTATTCATCCTCATCCTGAGCGGAAGCCCTCCTGTTCTTCTCTTGTATGTGATTCCCGTGAGGCGCTAAGACGACGTAGGATAATCGAAGTAAATAACCTAGACACAATTAGAGTCAAGCTTATACCTCGACAGTTATCGCATGAATTACGATTGCCTTTTTTGAAGATTGGAATGATGGTCGACTCATTCCAGTCAAGTGGTACGTTCTCCTTATTCCATATAGTACGAAAAGGTGTAGTCAATGCTCCCGAAATTATATCGCCACCATACTTAAACAATCCTGGAAGTAAATCATCAGGGCCTCCGGCTTTGTGACGTTTAAGACATAGGATTGCATCCAGTATTTATTACTCTGATGGTTCTTCGAGACTAAAATTCCACACTGTTGATACAGGCTAGCTTTCTGGAATCAGAACTGACACGAGTGCCGAAGAAAATTGATCTTCGAAGTGTTCAGCCCACCTATCAAGACGACTTATTTTATCAGTTATTAAATTGTTGTTACTATTATTTATAGTTTCGTTAACATTCGATTTTTTACGGACCTGTTGCGCGCATAAGTTGGAACAAACAGCGACTATTACCTGACGCGAACGCTTCTTCCATTTCTTCAGCCTTTCTGGTCCAAAAGGGTTCGAGATCGACCTTTAGAATGCGCTTAATTTGGCGTCTTATATTGCGACGAGTATTAATGAGCCGAACCAGGTGGAATTCGGCGCCTTGTTTCGAGTATCTCCATAGATTTTACAGAAAGCCAGTGATTGTTTCTACGGGGGCCTGCAATGGCACATACGGTAGCACCCGCATTGTGCATAGTGAAACTTATCTTTGACCAAAGTAAATTCGCATTTTCGCCATCAAGACCAGTTAGAGTAGACTTTAGAATATTGCAGGAAGGACAGTTGTTCGAGTTTGTCTACATCTATTTGGGGTTTATTCTTATTTATTTTGCTTACTATTAGTTTTGAAGACCATTAGTTTGTCCATACTATCTCTTCCTATCACTCTGACATTCATTCTCTTTCCAGCTAGGTAACTTGCTGTGCCCTATTTGAACTAATTTGTTACTAGGTGCGCAATACCTCATACACAATTGTATACATTAGAGTTCCCGGCTTAAAATAAAACACAGTATTTGACATTCAAGTTTTTTGTTTTATCAATTTTGAATTTTTAACTATGATTACCGTGACATCAAGTAAAAATGTTCCCTTACTTTCTACCCTATATACATTCTACACACAAGATGATTATCTACCAAGATTTGGGGTGGCACAATTATACTGAGTAGGATTGGTCTGCTAAGTACAGATAGATGCTGTCTCTGCTATATATATATATATATATATATATATATATAAGACGATTTAGTTGTTGAGTGAGGGTTTTCATGTGCGCTAGACATATGCATATAATGAGTTTAGTTACTGAGACCATATGTGAGTCAATAAAATAAAATAGAAATAGAACGGTTTCGGAACGAGGTTATTACATTTGCTTAAATCTGCTAATGTGAGTATTGTGCTGTGTATAGCGGCCTGAGGATGGTGCTGGAGATAAGGCGCCGAAAGATATCCAGTAAAAGAAGATTGTATAGCACTGCATTTCCAATGGTTAGTATGAACGAATGCAAACCCAGGCCGATCGAAGATAAAAAAAGAAATGGAAATTGTGACCAATCGGAACCTTTGTGAAACTGTTAGTGCAAGGCTACAACCCGCATACGCAAAACGCAACATTGGAAAACGTGAAGCTGGCACTCAGCAATCAAATTTCGAAAAATGATATCATAATTACCGCGAAATGTGATAACTGATATCGATCAAGGTCAGTGTATGGATTTAATAGAGTAAGAGATGTTCAGAAATAATTTTAATTCACAATTTCGGTGAACTACAGCATACATTGATATATATCATGTTGGTACCATGTACCGACTCGGCAACCATAGTGTTAGTACCACGTACCTTTTCGGTACCATAGTGTTGGTATCGATTGCTGGCACTGTCCTTATAGATGTTGGTATATATATATATATATATATATATATATATATATATATATATATTGATGGATTTCTAATTTCACCATTTTTTCGTGTAAGAACAAAATAACATTACTCCATTGAATAACTTGACATTAATAAATCTTATTTCCAGAATCTATTACATTGGGTACACAACAGCTTGTGATGAGATTGTACAGTGAGATTGGATGAACAGATATACTATGAATCCAGAACAATGGCTGTAGATACTGGTAGAAATAGATTTATTAATAAATGTCATAGGTACGTTGACTTGTTCTTATATATATATATATATATATATATATATATATATATATCTATATATATATATATATATATTATTGTAAACTTCATTACTAAGGGTTTACACATTCGTCTGGGAAGTTGTACCGTCCTAACATCCCACATTTCTCATCTAAAATACCTGGTGGTAAAGGGAGATAATACCTACTGGTAGATTCAATTATAATTTAAACTTCCGTTAACAGTCACGTTTTCGTATGCCCTCATTTCGATTGCCCAGTAGAGCTCTGTTCTCTCATCCAGCACCAGATTGGCGTAAGAAACAAGGTGGGCAGATTTTGACATGGCAGAAACAATTTAAGTTACTTACATCCAAATTGGTTAGTATTGAACCCACTAGTCTGCCAAGATGGGATTCTCGTGCGCATCATACTTCTTGGTTAGAAACCCTTAGCGATATGGCATCGAATCGAGCTCAGTGGCGATCTTGTTGTAGATGTCTAGTAGAATCATCTTTGTAATTTTCTTCTCTTAGTAGGGCAAAGTAAGCTGCGAGAATCGAGATTCGGTTCAAGCAACATAGCTTTTGTTGTTCTGTCATTCGCTATGAAATTCGCTCCCGCTAAATGTAACCTATATATACAGGATCGCCCAACACTCACTCCAACTCTGTGACAGATGGTCGGTTTACATACCTTGGCAGTTCTATCAATAACTCAGGCAATATGACTGATGAGGTGAACAGGAGAATCACAGGAGCTAGAGTAACTTTCTACGAGTTTAGCAATTTATGGAGAAACGTAAGTATTTCACTCTGACTTAAAAATCGTGTATACAATGCATCTGTACGTGCAGTTTTCTTATACGCCAGTAAGATGTGGCCCCTTAGGGTTGATGATTTTAGACGTTTACAGGCATTTAAAAACCGTTGCTTAAGAAGCATTCCACAAGTAGGTTACCAAACAATGAATAACCAAATGTATATTATGTGTTACGTACCTAGTAAAAAATTAGTTAGAACAGGACCACAATGAAAAAAGGCAGTTCGAACAAAAGGTATAATCTCACGTTCACGTGTTTCCGGCTCACTGGCGACGTATCAGTAGGAGTCGGTATCACGACCTATACCCACTATATATTCTTTCAATGAATGTCGATATTGACTTACGTCGAATACTCCCGTGGACGTTTGTCGTCGGAGACATGCAATATTGCAAATTAGGCCTAGATTTGCAAGCCAGGTATGGACTTATATTTGATACAGCCTAAGGTACTTTGCTAGACCTGGTTACGAGTTTACCTTTATTGACAGTTACGATCGTCTAGTTTTTTTCAATCTAAAGAGCAATTATTTAAAAAAATTAAAATCCAATGGCAAAATTAGACGGAATACGCGGCACCATATGACAAATAAATAGCCACCAGTCTTCGCCAGAGCACAACTCCTAGAAAGAAACATTTACAGGCTGCCAAGGCCATTTTTGATCAGATTCTGGAGCATGGTATTATTCGTCCTAGTTCTAGTCCATGCGCATCACAGATACACACACAAAGCCAAGCAACACGGCGATTGGAGATTACGTACTGATTATTGTGTTCTCAACAATGCCACAATTTTAGATCGTTATCCGATAAATGACGCCAAAGATTTTATTCATGAAATGATGAAAGAACTGTCGTATTCTTGATATGTCGAATTAATAAAGAGCTTTCAATTACATGATGGCGCAAACAACAACACAGCTGACGAGGCGTCTCCGAGGGCTGAAAGCGCAGAGGATCAACTCGTGTCACCTAATTATTGAATGTATTAAAGGTCTTCTTGCGCAACATACAGCATTACATGCTGTTCAACTAAATGGACCGCATCGTAGGCAGCCCTGGGAGTTACACAAGAACAAGAAATCGAAGACGAACTGCACCCCATAGAATTTTATTCTGACAAATTGAAAGCATCAGAAAAGAAATATTCGTCGATGGAGAGAGAAAGAGAGCTCATAACCCTGCAAAACTCCTATCTCCAGTTTGAACGACATCTTTTGTGTCATCTCTTCGGTAGTAGATGCTTTACAGAATTGTTCTCTAAATTATCCACAAACAGTAATTCGTCAAATGATCCACCTTAGTGAGTTTAACTTTAGCATTAGTCACGTAAAAGACAAAGCGAATTTGGTGGCTGATTGTTTATCTCGCGTGGAAATAAATTCAATAGTCCATTAGAATGACAAATTGTCGCTATGGAACGAAATTCAGACAAAGCAACAGACAGAAAGAGATCTCACATCCCGGCGACGAAGGTAGACAGAAAGTTTTACTATTTTCAAGCAAGGCGACTCAGAGTCCATCGCATGTAACACTGAAGGGGATCTGACTGGCAAAGTTTCGCTCTCTCCAGACTGTTCGCGCGCAGTAATTGATGAATAACAATCTGGTGCGCACAGTACGAGAATATTGTTCTAAGTACTTTTCTTCTGACTTACCATCAGACCAGATATTAGCAAATGGACTGAAGATTGGCAGACATGTCAACTCTCGAAGGTATTTCGACATCCGCATTTAGAATTTTTCCGTTTCGAGCTGCCAAATGCTTATTTCAGATTTATTCGCGCTGATATTATTTCTCTTTCAGAAGTACGTGCGTTCCAATGATCGACCTACCAAAATAGCACGAAGTAATGCTATTAACTGGTCAATAGGCGGAGAAAATTACCTACGCGTTCTTGCTATCCCAGGTGGCAAGGTTTTGGGTAACATATATAATAATTATTAATCAAGACAGCAATAACATGACGTGTATCTTCCGAAATAGTTTACAGTTCCTGAGAGTCGATGTGCAAAGAACAACAGCGTTCAATTCAAAATGTAATGGTATTTTCGCACGCGTACATTTCTAGTTAAAGGCGACGTCATGTACATCCAGCCAATAGTCCGATTGGCTTACTGCACTCCCATTGGTAATATCTGGTATGCGAACTAGGTATCGTGAACACATAAAAGCGTCGGTTTCATAGGTCAAATTAGGTCACAATCCATAACTGATTGCCGATGTCATGAGCAGTTTTGAGGCTAATTAGGTGTCACCAAGGGCGGAAGTTTTGCAATAACTACAACGGTTTCTAAACAGCCTGCGTCAGTAGCCTACCAGGCAACGCCATTCGCTAATTTATATTCTGAAGGCATCAAACCAAATCGATGCAGTTCAATCTACACTGAACCTAAAGTACAGCGGGCCAATTCCGAAAATTATGCGCGATCCCAATCTCATTTGTTATTGACTACAACGTAATTCAAATTATCACTGTAACATTTGTAAATAATCCATAGTTTTGAAGTGCATGTTTGTTTAACCACGCAAACGTATTAAACAATAACAGATTGCGCGAGTCGAGTTAACAATTCTTCCATTAACATTTACAAGCTTGATATGAACACCAATCCCATTGTATTCAACCAGTAAGCACCGTCGTAAAGTCCATCCCCTCCTCAACGTGGTACGACGGTGTCAACCATGTCTCGATGGCCGATCGTAAATGAGCTAACGGGGCTATGGCGGTGGTGTCACCAGGGCGTGGTGGATTTCCGACCGGCAATCGGATCTCCTATAAAATACCACATGAGCCCGACGACGGCACCATGACTCGGCGTGTGTTCCCCGCCACAAAAGGGTTCAACAACCACAGGATTACATGGACTCTTGGACAGTACCTCGTACTTCCGAATGGCGAATGAGCTCTCAACAGCCACCGGCAACCATGCAACTTACTGCCGCCTTGCAGACTGCGCTTGGATGTGCAAAGGCTAGAGGTGCGTCCTCGATCAAAAAGCCGAGTGGTGAGGGGACACCACTTGTATCAAATTCCCAAGAGACTCCATGAAATGTGGAGCCGGCTTATCCTCCAAAAGGAGTCAGCCGCATTAAAGTAACCAGTAAGCACGACACGCGTGTGTACATGCGATTGTACCTTTAGTTTATGCTGGCTATAGTCTAGCCTTCTGAGTCTATTTGAACCAATTTGTTACAAGATGCGCAACATTTAACACACAGTTACCGCTTCATATTTTATTTGCTCAAAACAAGACTACACTCACCGAAAAAACGTGTTCCAGCATAGCGATGAGCCAATAACGACAAAACCATGCACGACAGAATTGTGTAGAATACCACGCGACACTAGCGATTTTTATTTGCGTGTAAAAAACAAAGAAAATAAAAGAAAAGAGACATTACAATACAACAAGACAAGACATACAAAATAGCCAGTAATTTTTGCGCGGGTAGCGAGAACAATTACCTAAACAATCTCGAATCCAAATAAAGCCAGTTGCGGATAATAACAAAACCACCATTGTTCCTCTACACTGGCATGTTTCGGTCTTTCTATGGTCATCAGCTGTACAGTGCGGAAGTATAACTAAAAAGGAGTACATCAAAATGGGCATATATTTATGGAATTCGCCATGCAGTGACAGCCGCATTTGTAAAGATAACAGAGTATTTTTTGAAATTCGATTGCGGAGTGCCAGCTTCACGTTTTTCTCCAATGCCGCGTTTTGCGTACGCGGGTTGTAGCTTTGCACGGACAGTTTCACAAAGGTTCCGATTGATCACAGCTTCCATTTCCGTTTTGTCTTCGATCGGGCCGAGTTTGTACTCGTCCCAAATGGAAATGCGGTTCTATCACATCTTTGTTTACTGGCGACGTTTCGGAACGGAAATCCCCGTGCCATCATCAGGCCAATTTATCGCATTTTCTTAAATCTGCCATTTTGCGTATTCTGCTGTGTATATATGTGATAAATTGTCCTGATGATGGCATGGGGATTTCCGTTCCGAAACGTCGCCAGTAAACAAAGATGTGATAGAACCGCATTTCCATTTTGGACGAGTACAAACTCGACCCGATCGAAGACAAAACGGAAATGGAAGTTGTGATCAATCGGAAACTTTGTGAAACTGTCCGTGCAAAGCTACAACCCGCGTACGCAAAACGCGGCATTGGAAAAAAAGCTAACAGAGCATGGAACACACAGCTAACTTTTCTTCGAATATTCGCATTTCGGTTAGACCACAGTTAGAAAGTTTGAACATCGCGCACCGCTAAGGTCATAGAAGGTTAAAACGCGTTAAAGAATGTACAGCTGATAACATGTTGGTGAGGTAACGCAGCTATTAAAATATGGGACTGTTATTTGTCACACTTTGAAAAATAGACCAAAAATACACTAAAATAACTTGACTCATTGTAATGCATAACTCTAGAGAGACAATCATTTGACTTAAGACATCAACCGTAAACAATGAATGTCATTTTTAATACAATTCAACAATTGCGCGAGTGGTGGTAAAATTACTTGAAATAAACTTTGCAAGCTTGAAGTAAGCACCAATCCCCTTTTATTTAACCAGTCGCCGAACAACATAGCTAATCTATCATCAATCACACTTGCTGATGCGTTTCGACCTTCCATGATCATCGTCAGAGTACGACGGCAGACTGACTAGCGAGGATCACACCGCATTGAATATATATGGTATGCAAAATTCAATATGCCACTCTCACCTCTAGTAGTCTCGCATGCATTGCACTTGACTGGAAACGTCGGCTGCACAATTTATATGCAGTCACGAACATTAACTGTTTGCAGCTTTCGCCACAACGATATATGTAATACAGTTAAAAATTCATCGATTCCATGGGGCTGGCAACAATTGTTTAAATCATGTTTGCGAGCGTGAAGTAAGCACCAATCCCATTTTATATAACCAGTCGCCGAACAACATGGCAAGCCTATTGTCAGTCACACGTACTGACGCGTTCCGATGGCAATCTGAATAACGAGGATCAAATCGAAATAAATCTATAAAAACCAGATATGCTGTTTAAACCTTTGGTAATATCACATACACTTCTTTAAATAAAGTGTGTGGTGAAAGTTGAAAAAACTTTAATGTACGTGACTGCAAAGAAATTTTGTAGCCCGCAATTTCTAGTCAAGTACAATGAATGCGAGACTTCTAGAGGTGAGAGTCGCAAATCTTATTTTGTTATCCATATATATGCAATACGGATCGATCCTCGCTAGTCAGTTTGCCGTCGCACTCTGATGATGATCATCTACGGTCGTGTGACCAACGGTAGCTTTGCTAAGTTGTTCGGCAACTTGTTAAATATAATGAGATTGGTGTTTAATTTTAGCTTGCATACTTGATTTCATGTCCAGCCACACAAAAAGTCAAGTGACTAATGTTTCACTGCCATATAACTATAAGGAGTGAAAAAAAAGTATATAAGTGAATTTAGACAAATTATTATTGAGATTTACGAGAGAGGGAGAGGGGTAGAGAGAGAAGGAAAACCTTGCTACTATGAGTAAATTTATCAGGATAGCTCACAGAAATGAGGCAAACTAAACCTCTCCACAACACCATTATGGCCAAGTTAGCATTCGAGCAAGGCGACATCAGCAACACAGCTTCCTTGCGGATTTCACCGTATCACGTCATAAACAAACCAAACCTCGCAGCTAACTTTGCCCTACTAAGAAAAGAAAATTACAAAGGTGATTTACTGAATTGTTAGTACCACCCTCGCAAACATTGATAGTTTAATATGTAACAAATTAAGTCAGAATTTATTATTACTCTTTCCTACGAAGTGAACCAAAGTTGTGTGCTATCATGCTACCGGCAATAGGTGTACCGCCAACATGGTAATAAAAGGAAATAAACCTTGCCAAACCCAAAAATGTATAAGCCGTCTCGAAATTATTCTTTTGCAAGCCAAACTTTAAATTGTTCTCGCATCCTAGCAGTGATTAAACGTTGAGTGAAATCAAACCATTTCAATGCCATATCACACGTCAATTCCCAACTGACAAGCTTGTTTATTAAAACAGAGCAGGCATATGAAGTAGACAAACATAATCAAAACACATCTACATTACTTTACTTACTTTACTTTACTGCAGCTGACTCCTTTTGGAGGATAAGCCGGCTCCATTGCATTTCATGGAGTTTCTTGGGAATTTGGTACAAGTGGTGTCCCCTCACCACTCGGCTTTTTGATCGGGGACGCACCTCTAGCCTTTGCACATCCAAGCGCAGTCTGCAAGGCAGCAGTAAGTTGCATGGTTGCCGGTGGCTGTTGAGAGCTCATTCGCCATTCGGAAGTACGGGGTACTGTCCAGGAGTCCATGTAATCCTGTGGCTGTCGAACCCTTTTGTGGCGGGGAACACACGCCGAGTCATGGTGCCGTCGTCGGGCTCATGTGGTATTTTATAGGAGATCCGATTGCCGGTCGGAGATCCACCACGCCCTGGTGGCACCACCGCCATAGCCCCGTTAGCCCATGTACGATCGGCCATCGAAGCATGGTTGACATATTTGATTAAAACATCAAGATAACGCAATTAAACAATCATTGATTGCGCGGGTGGTGGTAACAATTGTTTAAATCAAATTTGCGAGCTTGAAATAAGCACCAAACCCAATGTATTTAGCCAGTCGCAACAACTATCGCCAGCCACACATACTACAAACCATCTTGGTGTTGTAAATACTTGCATACATAGACAAGGACCAATCTACCGTACAAGTGCACCCAGAAAAGCTCAGCGCCTTTTCTCTGGTCCAGTGGAAGTCCGACAAATCACTCAACACGAACATTTGCAAATGAGAAAAAGTCGATTTTGTAGATAAAATCAGCATAGCCGTGTAGTAAATACTACAGAACAGAAACAAAGTTAATTCTGCCTTAGAGGAGCACCAATAAAAGACTGAGATCCTATGAACTTGGTTTAAAACTTTTACTCTGGACCGATGAAACACAGACACACAAAGACACACACACACACACACACACATCAGATAGTCTATTTCAAATATTAATGCGAGAACTATGTTCAATTACTAAGACGGCAACACCGCTAAGCACTTTTCGCCTACGAAATTGGTAGCATGCAACGTGAAATTTAACAGATGAGAAGATTGAAAGATGGATTAGCTAAATAAAGCATATTCGTGTAGCACATAATTCCACACATACCAAGGATAGATATGCCGTGCAGGGAAACCCTGCAAAGCCTAAGTCCCTATTAACTAAGCTCATCGCTTTTAAACCGACCAGTGGAAGACCAACAAATTCATGAGGCAGTGCAATGAATATATGACGGCGAGACATAATATCAGGTAGTGAGGTGACGACGGCGTCATCAATCCCCCTCTTCCTCTTCCAATGTCGATATTGGAATACAATAGTTCAGTACTACGCCAAGATTACCGACAAGAAAACGAAGGTTGTTTAAATTTAAAAAAGAAATATTTCAGTGTAGTTAATACTGAAATACATAAGCAAAGGTCAATCAACCGTAGAGGAGCAACCACTAAAGCTTGAGACCCTATAAACTAAGATTCTTGTTGTTCCTCAGGATCAGTAGAAGAGCGACAATTAAAAGACGTTGTTTATTGCAAATATGCCAATGAGAATTAAGCTCCGGTAGCAAGGTAATTGCAGCGCTAAGCCGCTTCTCGTATAACAGTGGTAGTTGGATAGTTCATTTTATAAATAATCAATGCAAAGATTTGCATATAATAAACTGAAGAGTGTTTAGATAAATAAATCATATATGTGCAATAAATAATTATCCATATAAGAATTATCGATTCACAGTGCGGAAGTAACCATTAAGCCTTGGCGTCCAATCAACAAAACTCAGTGCTTTCTGCGTGGACCACTGGAAGACTGGAAAAGGTGCGAGGAAGTGTACTGTATACATGACGGCGAGAATTAATCTCCGATTGTAACGTGGTGCTACCGTTAAGATGATTATTCCTTTCATTTGCGGGAGCTAGTGCTTGGCATAACTGCAAATAATGACAGTCATCGGTGGAAACGACTGAAGCGTCTAGGTTAATTTTGAAGAGAGAGAGAGAGAGAGAGAGATAATTGAATAGCTCTAACATACGCTATGTCTATGATAAAGCTGGTCGTATGACTAACTAGAGCCTGCGGGTCGTTGGGCCTGAATTCTTTATAATTACGTGCAAATACCGCAATTGTAGAAACGGAAGCCAAATATTTACCAGTAAATTGGTATAAATAAAAAACATGCAATGCAAATGCAAAAAAAGGTAGCTGCAAAATGGCAAACACGTTACGCAATAACACAGAAAGAATTACATTAATCCAATGGTCACTGAGGAGAATCCAGCTGTTGAACTGCTCGAAATCCCAATGTGGCCTGCCATCTACAGAGAAGGGCTGTTCAATCTCTGCCGTATTACCATCCGCATCCTGGTGATAGTTTACAAATTCAAATATTAATTTATACTACGTTCCCATAGTCAAGATTAATAAACATAGAGTTGATATTGTTAGATCAAATAATTTTAAGAAAAAAAATCATTCCACGAACCAACACGGTGACGAAAACGGAAGCGGGAGAGAGAAATAGAGAAGACATAAACTGTTCCAAAGGAATTCAAGGAACAGCAAACTCCGCACCGCATCCTCACTAAACAACAGACTTCAATATCCGAAAAAATAGAGTTCAGTGCAGAAGCCTGGCAAATTTTGCCTAGTTTGCATGGACTGTTCTTCAACCCACCGCACGGAAGACTTCAATCTCCGTTTAAGTATGCATGTAAACATGTGTGCTGCGTACAACCGCAAAAATCAATAGTTCATGTTAGCTTGTTCCTCACCAAGCAGTGAATTTTGAAAGCAGCAACTGAAAAATAAACGCATACGTGGTGTCGACAATAAGCATGGTAAAATGCAGGGGTACACTGCCAAACGTGCGTTCAAATTGAAATAACCTAGCATGCCAATATAGTTTCAAGATCTTGTTTTGATGTGCCATTCGTGTAGCAACTAGACAAAAAACGCCATTCGTCTTAGTTGTGAAAACCACTGCGCAGGTGATGTGTACATTCTACCGGCCAGACTACCACGAAGAATGGACGGACGGCCTGAGCCAAAAAACTGGTCTACAACGAATAAGCACACAACTTTGCTACCAGCAGTGGGGATCGTCAATGCTGTCCACTCTCTCCATTTTGTTTTTTTGTCAAAGATGCTGTTCTGAACAACATTCTTCCATATTTTCAAGCGTCAAAGGTCTCCCATGCGGTAAATTGGTGGATTCTGCTCGCAAAGACGATATTGTATTGGTGTTCGATAGTCGAGCTTCTACTCAGGCCACCTTGAATAGATTAACAGTCGCACTTCCGTCTTTCGGTATCAAAATCGCATCGTCTAAATATAAGATACTTTTACAGAATCAACCACCACTCGCTCCAACTATACGACTGCAAAGTGAAGAGCTGGACACAGATGACAGGTTTACATACATCGGTAGCTCTATCAATAACTAAGGCAATATGTCTGGCGAGGTGAGAATGAGAATCGCGAATAGTAGAGTAGCTTTCTCTAACCTTCGCTATTTATGGAGAAACGCGAGTATTTCACTCTGACTTAAAGGTCGCGTTTACTTACTTACTTTAATTTACTGCGGCTGACTCCTTTTGGAGGATAAGCCGGCTCCACATTTCATGGAGTTTCTTGGGAATTTGGTATAAGTGGTGTCCCCTCACCACTCGGATTTTTGATCGAGGACGCACCTCTAGCCTTTGCACATCCAAGCGCAGTCTGCAAGGCAGCAGTAAGTTGCATGGTTGCCGGTGGCTGTTGAGAGCTCATTCGCCATTCGGAAGTACGGGGTACTGTCCAGGAGTCCATGTAATCGTAAAGTCCATCCCCTCCTCAACGTGGTACGACGGTGTCAACCATGTCTCGATGGCCGATCGTACATGGGCTAACGGGGCTATGGCGGTGGTGTCACCAGGGCGTGGTGGATTTCCGACCGGCAATCGGATCTCCTATAAAATACCACATGAGCCCGACGACGGCACCATGACTCGGCGTGTGTTCCCCGCCACAAAAGGGTTCAACAGCCACAGGATAACTTAACAAGATAGAAGTTCGTGCAAAAAAGGCCGCGTTTACAACACATGTGTACGCGCAGTTTCATTATACACTAGTGAGATTTGGCCACACAGAGTTGATAAATTTAGACACTTACAGGCATTCGATCACCGTTGATTGAGACGCATAGTGCATATAGATTACGAAATACGAATAACCAACAACGCTGACTTTCGTAGACGTATTTTTGGATTGGCCAACAAATGTCCCTCGTTAGAAAAAAACAAAGGCAACATCAACTTCGTAGGCTTGGTCAGGCTTTGCGTATACCCTCAATTCGATTACCCGTTGCTTTTGTATTGCTGTGCATTACGACCAAATGATAAGTAAGGTTGGGCGTTATTTGCTTGCATATATATGTGCCACCACTAGGAATAAGCAATCCAGCTTTTACGAGTTCCATGTCACTACGAGTAGTTCTTTCAGTTAAGCAGCCTTTTATAAACGTTTATTTATGGCTTTTTATGATGAAATGTTTTCAAGTACACAGGCATGTATGTATTATTCATTTTAATTCATGAGCTAAAAAAGAAGACCCAATCACCCGTTCCTAGTGCAGGTGGATAATTTGTACTCGGTGTAGCAATAGCCACCTTTGAGACTAAGAACGCACCAAGGGTCCTATATAGGGCTGGCATGAATTCAACAGAAAGTTCTCGCAGAAACTCCCGTATTAGGATGAAGCAGTCAGCACAATGATGGAAGCAGACTTCCAGCCGCCGAAGTGAACATAAAATAATAGATATTTGCAAATTTGTTTTACTAAATCGATGCTCTTTATGCGAACCAAATCCAATACATAATTAATTAAAAATAAAGCACGTTTGTAAAGATAAGAAATGGCTTCTGACGGTTTGGAAACGTTAATTAGAGCATTGACTGCGCAAATGAACAACTTGACTCCAGAATTATGTATAATTAAGTCTCGGCTGGATAATACATTAATAATAAATTCTGATGGAATCCGCATAAACGACCCAAACAATATTGGCGGAATCAACACTCGGTAAATCTAAAATTTTAATCTCAGAGGCTATTTTACTTTACTTAATTGCGGCTGACTCCTTTTAGAGGATAAGCCGGCTCCATTGATATCCCGAATTAAGCCTCTCCATGCCGGGCGGTTGGCAGCCATTTCGGAACATAAAGAGGGCCAATGACGCTCCCAGTGACGCGGACCATAAACATTGCGTGAACCTGGGAGTTCCATGTCCGATTTGATTGTTGCAAGCCATGTCTTCAGTTGTCCACCTCGGCGGCGGCGCCAGTTTGCACATTGATCTGGGTTCATCACCTGCCGTACCAGTTCGTCTTCGGGTTTGCGTAGTACGTGCCCGAACCATTGAAGTCGACGATGTTGGATCCAGACGGATAGTTGCATGATGTCCCCGCATTGGTGACGAACAGATGCGTTCGACACCCGGTCCATCCATTTTGTCTTTGTGATGTACCTAAGGCACCAATGGTCGAATACTTCAAGCTTTTTGGAGTCCTCAGAACGTAATGGCCAAGTCTCACAGCCATACAGTAGCACAGGGCGAACAGTAACCTGGTAGACTCGGATTTTCGTTTTGAGGCTGATTTCACTTCTTCTCCAAAGTGAGTTCTTCAATTGTAAGAAAGCAAGTCTGGCACGGTCGATGCGTGTTCGGACTTCATTCTTTGCTTGACCAGTTAGAAGTATTTTTGAGCCAAGGTACGTAAAATCGTCGACTGTTTCGATTGGGCTGTCGTAAACCGTGAGCTGCTCATCAGATGAAGATACACCGATGGCGAAGGCTTTCGTTTTGTCGGCATTGATTTCCAGACCAACGGCTGATGAAAACTGGGCCACTTGATCCAAAACGGTTTGCATGCCCCCAAAGCTGTCAGCAAGGAGAACAACATCGTCTGCGTAATCAACATCCGTCAGCCATAGGTTATTTGATACTTGAACGCCTCGGAACCCAGTTAGCGCGTTGCTCAGAATCCAGTCAACCGCATAATTGAACAATATGGGTGACAAGGGACATCCTTGTCGAACCCCTGTGTGCAGACTGAATTCATCCGATTCTTCTCCGTAAACACGTACTCTGGCTTTGGTGGCTGCATAGTATGCCTTGATCAGATTGACGAGTTTTATGGGCATTCCGTCGAGCAGCATGATGTTCCATAGGGAGTCGCGATCAACAGAGTCAAAAGCAGCTCGGAAATCAATAAAACAAGCGACGGTTGGTTGTTGAAATTCGTTGCGATGTTCCAAAACTCGCCGTAATGTAAAGATCTGATCAACACAGCCTTTGCCTGGGCGGAACCCACCCTGATTGGGACGGGTACGGGCATGCCGCTCATTACAGAAGCGGTTCAATAGAATCGACGCCAACAGCTTGGATGCGGTGTTGAGAAGACTGATACTACGGTAGTCTTCGCACCTTGATCTATCACCCTTTTTGGGAAACGGTAGCAGGATTGACATTCCGAAGTCTGACGGGCATGCTTCTTGTTCCCAGATAGAAGAGAACAGTCGATGGATTGATGGCAGTAGATTGTCTATACCAGCCTTGTAGATCTCTGCAGGAATTGCATTTTCACCGAGGGATTTCTTGTTCTTCATGCGCTGGATGGTCGTAGCGATCTCAACCTCAGTTGGGGAAGAGCAGTCCACGTCGTAGCTGGGTGTAGATGTTGTAGGTGGTTGCGGAGGGGAGCGGCCACTGTATGGTCGGTTCAATAACTGCGAAAAATGTTCAACCCATCTTGCGATTTTGCCATTGACATCAGAAATCAAGTCTCCTGTTGGCTGCGTAGAATTGTCTCTGCATTGCGCTTACCGGATGCTTTACGTATAAGACGGAAGAGACCCCGAAATCACCGACGTTTGCAGCCGATTCCATGGCGGAAGCCATTTCATCCCAGTACTGCTTACGGTCAGCCCGAGCAGACCTCGTGGTTTCACGTCTCAGGTGGCGATAATTAGGCGCGTTATTCATCCGGGCATCTCTTGCTTTTTGTGACGCCCGTATCGTGCGTTCAGAGATCCAGTCTTTATGGTGACTTGATGGTTCCGAGCGTTTCAAGCGCAGCTTGCTGAGTAGAGAGTTTCAAGTTATTCCATTGATGCTCCACATTGGTTTTATCTACGGCATGAGTTCCACCGTCAGCGGAAGTCAACTTTGCAGTGATTGAGGCAGATAGCGCTGTACAACGGGATGGGTCCGTTAGGGTTGCAACATTCAGGCGTCTCGTAGGTTGACGTGTGCCGTCGGGACTTGAGATGAAGCCTCAATTTGGCACGTACTAGAGTGTGGTCGGACCCTCCTCGGTTGCCAGTTTCAGCTCCTCGGTATGACCTGCAATCTTCGACATCCAACGCGACCGTACCAGAATGTAGTCGATCTGATTGGCTGTGTGACCATCGTTTGAATACCAGGTGAGCAAATGCTTCAGAGGGTGTTGGAAACGCGTATTGGTAACGCACATATGGTTGACATCTGCAAAGCTGATAAGTCGTGCTCCGTTCACGCAGCGTTCACCTAGACCAAACTTTCCCAGTATGTGTCTGGTGGATGAGTCAGAAGGTCCTGTTCGTTCGTTCCAGTCACCAGCGACAAACAGTATGTCGCCTCTGGAAATTCTGTTGATAGTCTCTTGCAGTTGGTCGTAGAACTCATCTTTCACATCTGAATCAGCTGCGAGGGTTGGTGCGTAGACGGCTACCACTGTGATGTTGAAAGGTTTCCCTCTCAGTCGGACCGTTGCGATCCTCGGTGATATAGGATTCCAAGCCAGCATGGCTCTCTGCGCCGTAGGACCAAGTAGAATGGCAACACCGTGTTGTCCGGGCCCGTCAACTGGTCCGCTGTGATGCATCAAGTACGTTGATTCTGCCGACGGTACTTTTATCTTCGTTGATCCCGTGCCGGGCAGTCGGACTTCAGACAGGCATGCAACTTCAATCTGGTAGTCATATAAAGATTTGGCCGTGATTGCTTGGCTGCCAATATCAAGCAGTGTTCGAACATTCCAACAATCGAAATAAATAGGTGTTTTCGCGCTGATAAAACCAGATAGCTTTTCACTTGACACCCTAGCCTCTGGGGGAGCACAGGGCGCGTCGCTTGCCGGGGACGCCGTAGCATGAACGGTATTCATAGATTGTGACATTTTCATGGAGTTTCTTGGAAATTTGGTACAAGTAGTGTCCCCTCACCACTCGGACAGAGGCTATTTGAGACGTTGTCACGAGAAAAAGCCAAAATTTCAATTTTTATACACTTAAATAGCACAAAATAATCTACAATAGATATATTTAAACCAAGGTTGCGATCTTGTGTAGGCACCAGTACCATTATTTACATCAATTTGTCAGTATAAACTAGGCATTGAGTCAAATAGAAAAGACAATTCATCCGGTAGACCGGTTTCGTCTTTATTGAGAACTCCCCCATACTGTCCAGAATTTGCACCGGACAGGGCTCGAACAACTAATGTTCGTTTCAGCCTACAAAAGTAAACAATCACTAAAAACCAGAAAAAAACTCAATAAGTGGTGTCATCCATTTAACATCTGCAATAAACATAATTGAGCATTGTTCTGACAACCTACCTGTACATTAACTCGAATAAAATGGCGTCCTTCCTTTGTGGAAGCATTTTCCAATGAGTTGTTTCTGGGCTCAATCCATTTATCCGGCTGCCAGGGAAGTACGAAGAGCGGATGCGGACGTGACATCGACGCTTGTGCACTGGTGGCCGAGACAGCTCGATAGGCTTCGCCCTGGTACTGTTCATCTATCCACACTTTTACTGACAGGATCTCGCTGCTCGACCAGGCAAGGATACTGAAACGTGACGTAAAAAATATCAACGAAGTATTCCCTCTGTCATACAGAAAGTTAAATTTTGCAATAGGTGTCGGGGTAGACGTATCCAAGATACCCCAGACAGTAGTCGGTAGAGCTAGACAAGTTTATGTTCGCGTTTGTGGAATTTTGGAATAGCTGATTTTTGGTGAATGTGAGTTTCTGATAAGAGTTGAGAGCCATTCGGTTAGGCCTTTCAACATACGGCGCTTGCTTCTTGTTGTTTACCCACTATATTTTGGGTGAGGAATGTGGGAAAATAGGACGGTACAATTTCTCATACGAATGTGTAAACCTTCAGTAATGAAGCTTACTTCATACAAAGTCATCGACAATGCGACTTCAAATCAATTCACTATATATATATATATATATATATATATATATATATATATATATATATATATATATATATATATATATATATATATATATATATACAACAAACACCTGACCTTAATATTCAAAGTTTCATCAACATGATATTCTAATCGACTGGCCAAGAATAACAAAAATCAACAACAATCTTATAGTATCCAGTCAAGACCAAACGGACCCTCGACTAGAATCAACAAACATACAATCGGATTGGTAACAAACTGAAGTGGAAATAACAGATGCGCATACGGTGACACAAGTTTCCAAATAATATGAGTGTTTAACACTGCAATCCACACTGGCGCAAAATACACATTTGCGCAACAAGGTGAAACGATCAACTACAATGGGAAAATAACACTCGTACATGTCACAGTGAACAACGCGCACAAATGGTTAATTCTCAAGTCATCAAAACAATAATGACCAGATCTCAAACATCACTTTGCAATACTGCGAGAATGACCTTTACATACAAACACGCATACACACAAACACACTTACCAACCAGCCAAAACAAGAAACAGAAGTAAAAACGAGTCACATTTGTTACCACTAGCGTAATCAATTGAAAACCCAAAATGTATATATATGCATGATAGTATAGCGATGATATATATATATATATATATATATATATATATATATATATATATATATATACAAAGCCTGTAAATGGTACCAACACTATGGTTATTGTGTCAGCGACCGATGCCAACACTATGGTACTGAAAATGTGGATGCCGAGTCGCTACATGGTACCAGCATAATGGATTTTGATGTATGATAAAGTTCACCAAAATTGGGAATTAAACCTATTTCTGAACACCTGTTATTCCAGTAAATCCATACACACTGGCCTTGATCGATATCAGTTAACACATGCCGCGGTAATCATGACATCACTCAATTAAATGTAGAACAGTTAGATACAGCTATTGGCGAAGAACTAATATATATATGCAATTGTGTATTAAGTGTTGCGCACCTAGTAACAAATTATTTCAAATATAACCAGAAGGATAAACCAAAGACAGCACGAACGGAAAGTATAATCTCGTTACGGTTGAATGAATTCGGCCATCAGCTGCACACATTTATTAACGGAAACGCAGTCGTAAACAATTATTCATGCTTATATATATATATATATATATATTGTCGAAGAAATACCTCTATCGCTTGTAGCGTTGTAGAAAGGCTCATCTTAATAAGGCAGAGTTAACTAGAACTCTTCATTGCATCACGTCTGTCGCTAGATTCTCGCAGATTTCCTTCTATCTAATAAAATGCTTTGTCAGGGTGGTATAGTTCTATATGATCAAGTGATCGATAGCCCGAATAAAAGTATCAGGCCACGACTGGATTTGTGTTTATTTCATGTGCGAAAAAATTGATTTAGATAAATGAGATATCCCAGGGAGACAACCATTACGAACAGTTCTCCACAAGTTTAAAGAACTAAAATAATAATAATTTTTCAGTATAAACGAAGAATTGTATAGTGTATAAAAGGCAATTCATACATTAAATCCGTTTCGTCCTTATTGCCATGGATAGGCAAATTCTGGCCAGTACGTGATGAGTTCCAAATTAGGACGAAACCGGTCTACTGGATGAATTGCCTTTTCTACACTATACAATGCCTAGTTTATACTGACAAATGTATGTACTTAATGGGTCAAGTATATACATCAAGTTCGCAATCTTGATTATGGTAAATTTTATCACCGCCCGCGCAACCAATGTTCGTTTAATCCAATCAACTACTTCGCAATGATTGTAGTCTTATGCATGTGGATGAAAATTTGTGCCCAATTAAAGTTAAATGGAGTGAGCATAGAACAGAGCGTAAGTATACGTATGACAATAGACCTGACATAAGATTTTCCGAGATGGCTGTCAGCAAATATCGACACGTGATTGTAAAAGAACAGAAGATTGACTGGGAGATTTATCGAAATCAAATCGAGAAGTTATATCCTGAATTTATCGGAGTGGCAACATCCCGTGTCCCCATATGGAACAGGGAATTATTTCATGGTATGAAGCAACACCTGCATGAGTCAGAATTGAAAACTAGCTACAGTAAAATAGTCTTTAATGAAGAATGTCTATCTAATTGAGGATAATATAATATTAATTGTTAAAAGATCGTTGTAAGACTGCTTAGAATAAAATTCTTTACCATATGAATCCTAATGTCCACGTTTACTTGCAATTTTGTTATATGTAATTAAACGAACATTGATTTCGCGAGCGGTGATGACAATTATTATAATCAAGGTTGCGGTCTTTACATAAGCACCTGACCCATTATGTACATACATATGTCAGTATAAACTAAGAATTGTATAGTGAAGAAAAGGCAGTTCATCAAAGAGACCGGTTTCGTCCTTATTGGGAACTCATCAGGTACTGGCCAGAATTTGCCGCTCTAACCACTGAGCGACCCAACCGCTCCACCTAAAGGAACGGCTTAGGTAGTATGTAACTGAAAATTGTGTGCAGTGTAGTGTGCGGCAGGGTGGCTCAGTGGTTAGAGCACCAGATTCCGAAGCAGACGTGCTCAGGTTCGAGTCCTGTTCGCGGTAAATTCTGGCCAATACATGATGAGTTCCCAATAAGGACAAAACCGATCTACTGCATGAATTGTCTTTTCTACACTATACAATGCTTAGTTTATACTGACATATGTAAGAAATGAAAAGTTCAGATGCTTAGTCACGTGTATTTTTTCTATGTTGTGCGACTTTTTAAATAAAATGAAATTGTTGTATATTCAGATAATAATTACTACTACAACGATAAAGCAGAAATAAATCATGCTGACGTAATATTGTTCACGCTCACGGTGATGCTGCTTATGGGGATAATAATAATGATGACGATGACGAATATAATGATGATGATGAAGATGATAATGATGAATAAAAGATTGCATTACCCTGAAAATGAGTTTGAACAAATCTTTGATAAAATAGGTATACACATTGTGAGTTCATGTATTAGGTTAGCCACGCGTGAGCAACCGAGCTTACCGTATGTGAGTGGATCGAGCGATTCGCTGCACTGGCTCTACATGCGGCATCAAATAGCCGGCATGCTTTGGATTAGTAATCAACACAACCGGCCAGTCCGTCTTTTGGTGTAGGTTTCCATACAACCTCTGATGACCGAAATGGGATCGCTTGTCGAGAAGCGAAGAATGCAGCATTGATAACCCAATCGAGTCTTCAGTGCCACCAGCCCACGGCTTCACAAAGTTGGCATCAACAAATGACACCAAATCATCATCAATAGCCACAATGCGATAGCTACCATTTAAAAGAAATAGCAGCAAGTTCGGATACAACAAGTTCATAAAGATTTATAAAACATTTAACTGATATTAACAGTGCGTACGACACAAGTGCCGAAACCACGTGCCAATAATTAAATCGCTTTGCTGTGTACCGGCCATGTTATATGAAAATGAACTTGCTCCTGTGCCACAGGTGCCGATTCGTCCCTCTGCTCCGAAGGCTTCAACATCACTCATACTTACCAATGGAAGTAAAGTACGATCTAATCTTCGTTTCCAGTGGTTAGTATGAACGGTGTTGAAGCCTCCTGAGGGAAGGGGACAAATCAGCACCCAGCCACCACGAAGGTAACATCGATGCGTACTTGGAAATGCGGATCAATCGGATATTTGCGAAATGATGGTGCACATCCCCTACAAACACGAACGAAAACCTTGGATACTAAATGTGACGATGGCTTTGCTCAATTATTCAAGAAATTCATACAGTATATCGGTTTCATTCTTATTAGTCAAGTGTCAGGTATAGTGCAACATGTGCTATGGACAAGGCTCGAACCTTGGCATGTCTTGTTGTGGATTTGACCGCATTTTTCTTGTGCGGGACAATTGATAGCACTCTTAGGTCGGTAAAATCTTGAATTTTCATCATTTTCAGGTGATGTAATTTTTGACCTCAATTGATGGGTTCTCACTTGTCCCTTCTTTTTAAGACTTCCATCAGCTAATTGTCCGAAAATGACGTCGGAACAAGATTTTCCATTTTCCTTTATCCAAATTTTCGAGACCGAATTTCCAGTCTCATCTTCAGGGTTGACACAATACGCACAGGAATAAAACACAACTTGTGGCAAATGTGGTATCCTCATTCAAGACAGATATATTTATATTTATTTTAATTCCAAAGTATTTTTAATTGTCTTCCTAATATCCGGTCTTCATACCTAGTCTCTAATACTCAAATGTATACAAAAACTTATCCCTGTTCCCTTCCCCGCACACAACAACCTATAAACATGTGTATTTTACTAAAGTGACATTTATTGAAAAAATAGAAGCACACCTAATGGATTGACATACACACCTTCCAATGATGTTTTTATTTTTTAATTGCTGTTCCGGACGCATAGAAAGATCAACAAAATTTTGATTTCAATATTGCAGTAATCCTCGCGTACCACCAGTTTACCTAATCCCATCCTGTTTACAATAGGTTATAGACAGAGAGAGAGGCTTCTAAAACTGTTGAAAGAATATATAGTATTATTATCGTTTTGACAAGACCGAATACGGAGTCTACACTAACGAAATCGGCTCTCAACCATGGCATGTCTGCTCCGCAGTTAGTGACTTTAATCACTGAACAAACTTGCCACACACTACGCACAATTTTGAGATAAATACAAAAAATTTTAGTTAGCCTTTTCTATATTATGCATTGCTTAGTTTATAATGACAAATTTATATCAACCATTACATTTTAATACAAAATAATTGTTATTATTGTAAGCATTGTTCAAACTTCAATACATTTTATTCTTTTAAACAGAAAATGAAATTAGAAAAGAACTGTTTGAACAACAAATAAAACGTAGTCAATTCCATTTTAAACTATATACAAATAAATTCATTGTTCAATCATATTTTCCAAATCTGTTGTTAACGTAACCCATAGTTGTTTCGCCAAACGGTAGGGGATTTGCAGCAGAAGAGAAAGAAAACGCCAAAATACCGAGAGATTCAAGTTTCGAGATTGGGAATGCGATTATTTCAACAATCATTGACTGCGTGGTTGGTCATAACATTTGACCAATCTTACAGCGTAGTTAAACCACCGTCAGTCACACGTACTAACGTGCTTCAATCTTCCATGATCATCATCAGAGTATGACGGAAAACTGACTAGCGAGGATCAAATTCCGAAGCATTATGTGGAAAGCAAAGTTAGATGAAGCTCTCAACTCTATTAGTTTCGCATACAATGCACTTCACTGGAAATGTCGGCTGCAAAATTCCTATTCAGTCACAAAAATTAACTTTCTGTAACCTCGCTATATATAGATATATATATATATATATATATATATATATATATATATATATATATATATATATATGACGTGATACAGTGAAATTCTGCAAGGAAGCTGTATTGATGATGTTGCCTCGCCCGAATGCTAACTTGACCATAATGGTGTTGTGGCGAGGTTTATGTGCTAAATTCTGTGAGTTATCTTGATAAACTTACTCATACTAGATAGGTATATATATATATATATATATATATATATATATATATATATATATATAATATATATAGGTAATACAATTAGGCAATCATTGATTGCGTGTTTGGTGATAACAACTCTTTAAATCGAGCTTACGAGCTTGAAGTACACACCAATCCCACTGTATCTAACCAGTCGTCGAACAACAGCAAAAAGGGTAATTAAATTATATTAATGTAAAGGCATGCGGATGATTACGACATCGAGGCAGGTCAGAGTTGAACAAACTTACAATCTCTCGTCTTTCCAGTCCCCGAGTTCCAGTTCGAGGAAGCCCTGTGGCTGTAAAGAATGCAGGTTGTAACATTTTCCTAGACACGTGTGGAGGTGTCCACAGAAGTAGGCGAATGCAGTTCGACTAGAAGCAAATAAAAATACGGGACACAAATCGGAAACATTATTCTCTATAGTTAAAGTATTCGTCAACATTTCGTGATGTATAAGGAAAAACTACAGGAAAGTGAGTTTCCGAAAAAGCTTACAGAAAGACAAAAAAGAATACCACATATTTATACAGAAATGGATATAACATTTGACTCGGTGAATCGCGATGTTCCACTCCAAAATTCGGTCGACAATGGTAGTTCCACTGAATGTGTATTTAGTATAAGCGACCTCTACACAAACATAACTGACCGCGTTAAGGTCAGCAAAGAATTAACACGCAAACTTATAACTATCAGTGGTGTTCGTCAAGGCTTTTTACTTTTCCATACTTGTTTAATTTTGTAATAGTTGCCATTATGAACTTTACTTGTCAAGACAGTCGAGATGCAAATGCCGAAGTTCTCCGGAGCGGTAGAAAAGTCGATCTCGACTACACAGGCGATATTGTATTAATATTTGACAGACTAAATTCTGCTCTGGCCACCTCGCATAGATTTTCGGTACTTGTTCCGACTTCCTACAAGAAAATCTCACTCTCGAAATGCAAAATACATCTACAGGATCACCTACTACTCACTTCAAGTCTGCGGTTGCCAGGTAACGATCGGGACATAGGTGACAGGTTCACACACCTTGGCAGGTGTATCAATAACTCAGTCAATGCTAGTTACAATGTGAATATGAGAATCGCGAAAGCTAGCGTAACCTTCTCTAATCTGCGTTGTTTATGACTGCCTTATAGGTCGTGTGTACCATGTATCTGTACGTGCAGTCTTATCATGTTAGTTGACCCTAACCCAAATAGAGTGGAAGTTCTCGGGTGTTTACAGGCATTCGACCACCGATGTTAGAAGAGCATGGCCAATTTAGGTTACCAACAACAAATAAGCAACGATGGCATTCTTAGATTTATTTTTGGATCGGCCAGCAAGTGATCCTCATCAGGCATACATGTAAGGCCTAGCAACTACGCCGACTCGGTTCCCTTTTGCAAACGCCATCAAATCGATTGCTCAGTAGAGCATATTTTTTCTCACCCAGCGCCGGATTGGCGCAAGAAACAAGGTAAACAAATCTTGAGATGGAAGAAACAGCTAAAATCACGTACTGGACACGAACGTCTGCCCGGATGGATCCACGTACACATCAGAGTTCTTTATTGAAACTGTGCGCCATGTAGCATCGAATCAAGCTCAGTGGCGACTTAGTTGCAGATTTATAGTAGAATAACTTCCTCCAGTTGCTTTTCCTAATTAGGCAGAGTTAACTGCGACGTCCAATCTTATTCGTGGCACGATACAATGAAACCCGCAAGAAAACCGTATTGCCAATGTCGTCTTGCCATAAAGTTAACGTTGTTCAAAGTGTTGTTTAAATGACTAGGTAGCCTCATTTGTGTGCGTTACCTAGGTAAATATCCTAATATGAACAGGATCCATTCCTTCATATATCACTTTCATTTAATAAAATTTATGTTAAAAATAACATTTTTCCAATAGTATTATTTAGAAATAATGTTTTTGATATTTGGTTTACTACCTATTTTCATGGTTATATGGCAAGGAAGTATCAGTTGCTAGCAGTTTTATGACTGACTGTTATTACTACGTGTGTTTGTATATATGTATGTTTGTGTGTTTGTACATGTGAACGCATGTTTTCATTAATGTATACATCTTTTATTGATTGGTGTGTTTATATGTATATATACATATATGGATATAAGTATTTATGTGTTTACGCATGTTTGGATGGATTTATATACATATGTACGGTATGCGGCTGTTTGCATAAATTTTAGTTTGATTATGTACCCAATTTTTATGCTTGTATATGTTTCATTGATGCGTATATGTATGTATGTATGAATTTGTATATATATATATATATATATATATATATATATATATATATATCAGTATGTTTGTATGTGAATACCTATGGGCGTATGTATATATTTGGAATGTATGCATACATTATATATATATATATATATATATATATATATATATATATATATATATTCGGATGAATACATACACGCATACATGTATTTATGCATATATGTATGCATGCATGTATGCATTTACGCATATATATATATATATATATATATATATATGTATATATATATATATATATGTGTGTGTGTGTGTGTTTGCAGTATATATTTTGTATGCGTGGATATACAAAGCTTCAGAAAAATGGAACTATGATTGACTTGCCATGCTATTTATTTTGATTTATATCGTGGCAAATTCGAATCTTTAAAATAGATGTCCTTAGGTAATATAAAATAACCAAAGGATGATAATTTAAATTAATTTGATTGTGTGACGAATGTCGTAAAATTTGCTTGGCAAAAGATGTTCGAAACAAGTTTATTACAACCGTCTTCTTTTCGTGAAATTTATGCGTGCAGTTTAGCTCTTCTTCGTCTTTCTTTCTGTACTTACTTCAAATCATATCCCACAAAATAAGAAAGCTCGACAAAATAAAGTGTAAAAACCATTTTTTTTTCGCGATTCAAGGACTTAGTAAGCGATAAATACTAAATTTCATATGACTTTATTAGAAGGAAAGAATCATGAAAACAATGTCGGCTTCGGGCCGCAATAACTAAATTTCATAAATATGCAAATGCAAACACCAAAGTGCCCTAGAGACAAAAACAAAAGTGCATAAAATCGAGAAAAAAGAATCAGTTACCAATATTTAAAATTTCTTACTGGAAAAGAATTTAAATAATACGCTATTTTATTTCAAATTGTTATCTAGTATAAACGCCAAAAAAAGACATTCACGGACTAGTTTCACGTTTAAAACCAACTTTAATTGTTGACCAAGTCGCTTCAGAGGTGCATGTATCTGTCACTCTACTTCAAGCAAAGACGCTTATTGAAATCAGGAGCAGGAGATTAATGAATAAAATTAGGTATTATAAATAAGCATGGACGGTGGTTAATAATAATAACCGTAAATAAACCTGCAAATTATTTATTAGTCGAACTGAGGTGGCCGTCAAGCAGTAATTTGGGTTATTGATAATTGCTATATTACGGAACGATAGCTTCTATAAATGACCAAAAATAAGTCAAAGAACAATAAGTACAATAAAAAACTGATTAAATTATTTCTTTGTCAATGTTTATTTTGATGCGAAAAACGGTATTAAATGGCTGTTTAAACAAAGAATAAGTTCTGATATTGTTCCTACGTTCCTATAAATAAATAATTGTACGCTAAAAATTGGCCGACTGCGGTCAGTTCCCAGTGCCAGTCTGAAACCCTTGCTTTCAGCCAACATCACGACTGGCGCGATGCACCCGACACCATTGTCTACGAAAATTAAGGCGGTGTGCCTTGTCCTTGTTGCGTCATAGCGTAACACCCTTCTTGTTGATCGAGCCCCGGAATTGTCTCCCGCGATATTCCCCTCACCAAACCCCACCAACGCCATCCAAAATAGTGGAAACGCATTTACTAATTCGATCTCGTCTCGCAATAAAGAGGACAGTTACACGAATTCCGTAGAACTTACATCCTTAGGCGAAGAATTAGCGAGGCACTACAGAAAAATGTAGTTCCACCGATAAAGCAAGTTTTTTTCAGGAGCGGCGGAACCAGAATTTCCACATTGACAAACACAAACAGTAAAAATCATTTCTGATAAATTTCAGTTAAACGGTATTAACAACAGACAGTCGACGCTAATGTAAATTTGTCAGCTTACCCAATCAGCGCGCGCAAGTCAAAACCAGGGGAGAGAATTGAAGATGTCGGAAAATGACCAAACCAAAATGTGATGTTGTTGGACTGAGCACGTTGTGTGTATAGATGAAGCAATTTCAGAGTGTGCTTAAAATGGTTTAAAACAAAATGTTTCCATACATATTCTGAAGGGTAGAAAGTATAGACATGCAATTTTTAAAATTGATAACTGAAGGTAGAATTTATGGTTTTTACAAAACAGGATTGATCCACTAGGTGCTGATAAGAATCGGAAAGGTTTTTAATTATGTGTACTAGAAGCGCCAGGAGTACAATTGGACCCCTATTGGTCTTAATCCTGCGCAAAAGAAATAATTAGAGTTCTAAAAAATAGCACTTTCTAAACATTCAATCACCGCTGGATATATTTGAACAAGTTGATATGAATCACAAATCTTAACAGAGCAATTAAGAAAAGCCGCAATCAAGAAAAAAATAAAAAGATTTCTCATTTCATTCAAGGCGGCAAGGAGTGCGTTTCGAATTTAAATTCCGATGGAAACTACCGATTTAGAATAAATATAAATAAATACTTAGAGACTCTAAATAATTTTCTTAGCGGTTCCGAGTTTTGGATAATAAATATGTAAGGCAGTGAATGCTTAAAATCAAGTGTGCAAATGCTATCATATCTGGCAAAGCGAAACAACCGGTGTGGATTACTAAAAAAATTTAACTGGCAATTGATTTCTTTTTAATTTAAATTTTTAGATATTAGATGTCTTATGTAAACTCACAATTGTACGCCATTAAAATTTTAATTTTCCCTTTAATCTGGAGAATTACCTTTACGTGTAAATTAAATTGTGTTCAGTTAAATATTCCTCTGAAAAATGGATTTATTTTATACCTTAATATATCCACCCATTCGTTTTCACGGATCGTATGACCTCCAAACCTCTTAGAATTATTTCGAAATTTTTAACGCCATGAACCTGATACTGCAATCGAAATCTTCTGCCTCAACCTAAGCAGAACTTCAATAACAGGTGGCTGTTATCTCTGGTTCCCTAGCAGCTTTGCCTGGTAACCTTTCTATGCCAGATTTGCGGCCACACTTGTTGCGCCAGGCCGATATTTTTATCAAATGGTTTGCGAGAGATGTTGCTTTGGGTAGACACAGCAAACCTAATCTATGTATCCGGTCGCCCTAACCAGGTTTTCTAAAAATGACCTTGCCTCTCATAAAATCGAGCAATTTGGAGACAATGTTTACTATCCAAAAGATTTATTTGTTGGCAAGCGTACAGCTTTCGTTCTAATTTGTTACAAAAGTCTATTCAATGACGGATTCGAATCACTCAAAATTATAATTATCGATAAATAATAGCTAGTGAAAATCCCACTTTTCAGTTAAATCGTGATTTTTTTAATTGGAAGACCAGGTGGCTTTCGTTGTCAATTAAAAATATTTTATTATTATTATTAAAATGTATTATTAGTATTATCAATATATAATAGTACTGCACGCGTCACCAATTACGTCCACATCAATTAATGAATTTTAAAATGTTAATGACCGACAATAATTACTAAGCAAATAAAAAGTTCAAATAAAATTTTATTTTTTAGATCACTTAGCAACTGACAGTGTTTTTAAAACTACAATGAAGCGTGTGAATCAAATAAAAACTAAAAATAATCATTTATTATACATAGCTAAGGGGAAATAATTTAAAATCTCTTCATTTCGCTGAGATTTTAAAGATGTAGTTAAGTATTGAATAGATTCCTAAAAATGAAAAAATAAACGCAAAGGTAATAACTGTATCTAACATAAATTGGTGAATTAAGTATTAGCATTAGCTATGGAACAAGAACTGTTGAAATGACCAAACCAGGAACTCATCGTTGAAATGTCGAAATTATATTGTAAGTGTTGATCGTTATGACAAGATTCAGCCGCGTAGCTCAACTGCGGATTTAAAAGTTAATATTCTCAGTGTCACCTTATTTTATTTATAAGTGACAGTTAAATGAAAATAAATCAATTAAAATATAAATACATAACAATTATTGAAATTATAAGAATAGCTTACTCGTGTTATCAATCCGAAATTGTTTAGTGGATGCTTTGTTCCAGGATTATGACATGCATCCAATGCAATAAAAGAATATTTCCCAAAGCTCATCTGATGCTCATACATATAGGATTCAGAGAAACGTCGTCCCTGTACAGAATATTGACTTAAAAATTAATATAAAAAATATGGCTAACCTGAAAAGATTGTCCATGTGGTCAGCATGAGGAACATTGAAAACATCTGAAGATTTAGGAAAAACAAGTATAATTTCTCAATTAAAAAAATAAAATTTTACAACTAAGCAGTTAGAAAGTATATTTTGCTTTTATAGAAATATATTCTCGATGTGTGAAAGAAAAGGTGAGATCTAAAAATAATTTAACGAAATAACGTGTAACACATGAAATAAGATCACCATTATAATACCTAGCCGTACAAAAGCCAAAAGTGACTAATGTTTCACTGCCATATAACCATAAAAAGCAAGAAAAAGTATAAATAACGACAAAAATACTAATTTAGACACAAATAATTAGTTAAAGGTACGAGAGAGAGAGAGAACCTAGTTATTTTAAGTAGATTTATCAAGATAACTCACAGAAGTCAGGGAAACTAAACCTTTACACAACATCATTAGGGCAAGGCAACATCAGTAATACAGCTTCCTTGCGGCTTTCACTGTATCACGCCATAAACAACAAAATAAGATAGGACCATGAAGCTAATTTCAAAATAATCATTAATATCATTATTGTCCTCATAAGCCCTAGTATATCACCATTAAAAATCTGATGCTTCACCGAAAACGAGGTACTATCCATGATTAAATAAGAAACCCTATGCATCAGTTTAGAATAAACTACACATCAAGCCGACATCGGTAAAACATTTTCCTTGCGGTTTTCAATAAAAATTTTAAAATCTGCATAAAAAGACAAATCAATTAAAATAAAGACGGATATGTTTTGAAGGGTTGTTGCGCAGTGCGAGTTTCATATGATGAATTTCCGCGAGTTGAGTTCATGGGTCGTTGTTTTGCACCATCAGTTTCACAAAGAGCCGATTCATCACCGTTTTCCAGTATGCATCTGTTTTATTTTCGATCAGGCTGGGTGCGTATTCGTCCCTTTCTTCCGAAGGCCTCAAAATCGTTCATACTATGCGGTGTTAAACAAAGATAACTACCACATTTATATATTGTGTGAATGATATATTACCTCATATCTTATGGTATATGTCAACATGATTTAAATGCTTTTCCTATATTAAACAAATTCATTTATTCACTAAATTTGATAGATTATACGCAGTTTGAATCCAAATAAATAAGTATAAATAATATAAACTACTGTCGTATGCGATTACTAGCTAAGCTTATTCAGCATTGTGTGGTCCATTTTTTACGTCAGTACATTCTAGTCTGAACCTGATTATAACATCGTACATGTTAAAAACATTTTAATAAGCTTTTGTTGAATTACTTTGAACAATTCATTTAATTTCCAAATGAATTCCGTCTAGTAAGATGAGATTATACAATCTAAGGCTCTCAGCCATGCTAAATTTAGTAGTTTTACCCTACATTATTTGTTAACTATAAATGCTCTCGTCGCAATTAATATTTTCGTTGAGTATGTTGTCTGTTTGATTTCGAAAAATTTTCCTTTTGACAATATCACCTGACCGGCGCGTAATATTACCCAGTGCAGTTTCTTAGCTCACATAAAAAATGTATATAAATACAGATCTCTACTGGTACTTCTCTTTTAGGGACGGCTTAGCAATAAAAAACCAATGTCTAAATTGACGGTATTATTGCATCTTTAAATCTAACCAGTCATTATGATAAAGTTTTTATAATCTCACCATTTATTTGTATTCACACTGATACACTATATAATTGTAGATCAGCTTGGCTATGGTAACGAAATGAACTAATTATTAATAAAAATTGAAAAGGTAATTCGTTTGGATAATTAATTTTACTCGTTACCATATGAAAAAGATGTCCTTTGATTAGACTGCCTATTGATTAAAATAAATTAATAAAATAAAAGACCATTTGGCATATCACAAGGGCATAATGGAACAGTTTAAAAGAATGTATAACTGTTAAACGATGTAATAAAGTATTCAATAAGTCTATAACCTCTCATTAAATAGAACATCATTCCTAAGGCGAGCTATCAGACTCGCGCTAGAAATAGGATTTCAGAATTCACAGAGCTCAATAAGCTAATGAATCGTTATTCTTAAATGTAATAGTTAATAGCAAATTAGTTACCGTGATTTCCTCTAATATCAAGAACTTTCGTGTATTTCAATATTCCTGTGTCTGAAATAACAGATTCATAAGCCTTCCATTCATCAAGTAATTGAGTTGCAATGGAAAAATTATTTTTCCGTGCTTCTGTTATGTCACCAGACACAATCAAGATATCAGGTCGTATAACAGGAATATGGTGAGAGAGAAAAATTCTCAGGTCCTGCTCCCTATAAGTTTGCTCCTGATTTGTCAAATGCAAGTCAGTTATCTGTTATTAAAAATGGCATTAGCCTTACTTGAACAAACCAAAATAAATTTCCGGTTGAATTATCCAATTTTACTGATTTAGGATTTTGAACAGGTGGGTTCAAACTATTTTGCAAAATGGCAGTATTTCGCTTGTCCAAAAGATTTAAAATAAGACGAATTAATAATGACATTAAGACGACGCTACATAATTTATTAAGAAGCAGACGCATAGTAATATTCTTATCGGGGCTGAGTACAAATTTGTATATAAAAGACAATATAAGATTTAAAGGTTCATAGATCTCATTATATAATTTAGTCTATTTACTAGAAGAGAAATTCATGCAAACGTTTTCAATACTTATAGTTTATTACACGCTCATATTTTAATCCTAAATAAATTTTATTTTATTTTAAATTAAATATATATGAACCAATAAAACTAAAGTGCGCGCTTCGGTGTCTTGTTTTCTTAAAGCGATTCTAAAATTATATAAAGTAAAATGAACTATCAGTTACAATGACGAAGTAAATTTAGAATTTTTTCGACGAATTTTTTAAATTTATTTTTTTATCCGTCGTTTTTATTATTTTATTATTTGTATTATATTGATAAGCTTCTCAATTAATATTCGAAAGAAAAGGTAAGTAATTGTGAGCCCCGTACGTTGAGTTTTCGAAATCTGGTGGCTTACTTATCCTTGGTGTATATACATTATGTCTGTGAAAGAGGTAATGATATTAATTTTTATTCATTCCTTAGGATAACGCTTTTTATTTTGATGAGGAAAACGTTAATTTGTCAGAAGTTGGAAATGATATGGCTCTATTTAAGAAGCATTGTCATGGCTTAAAGCAGGCAATTAAACTATGCAAGACACAGAAGCTAAATGGTGAAAATGTGATAATTTTATTAGTTTACCATGTGAAATAGATAACTTCAACTAATTTCGCGCAACATATATTAGCAATGAAACAAATTAACAGGCGAACGCAATTCCGCCTAAAAAAAGTTCGGGAAAATACATTTGAAGTATTTGTTTACATTTGTTACTAGCTTTAGAAAAAGGTTCATGTTGATCGCCACCACTTGCAATTACAGAATCTTTTGTATGAAATTGCTCATCTTGAAAACGAGATTCGTAACTGTTCTGAATCGAGGTATTTTGTGAGCTTATAATCTGTATTTCTTAAGGTCGAGACATGATGAGATAACTCTTGTCACTCCTGACGAGTATTATGCAGAAATTGGCGAAAAGGTAGATATTTATGCTTATATTGCTTTCATAGCCCGATGTGATCGACAGGCATCAAGAAACTATACAACGCTTGTACTGGGAATTAGCTGAGCGCAAAAGGTACCACCACCCCTTTAGACAATAATTTTATCTTTAGGCTAGCAGAAAGGTGTGACAAAATAAAGCTTCAAGTTAAGGACACCACTCACGAGATCAATTCGAAGAAAGAATACCTTGCAAGTCTTTCTTCGAAACTTAAAGATCTACTTGAGGTAACTGCCGCATTGTGTTTATAGTATGTTAGTCAACTAAAAGTCTACAAGCTGATATGGAGATGCCTATAAGCAGAGATGAAGAAGAGAACGCGACGGCTCTTCTTTTGCCGACGCCGCTTTACAATATCTATTCAGTAATGAAGTCATATTCCTGCTTAAATGGTAAGAATACTCGCTTGCATATGCTTCAGATGACTGCTATTATTCCGTAAGAATTGAAGGCGACACCCAACAAGCAGAAGCAATAAATCAAATTAAGTCGTTCGATAACAATGATGATAATGGTGATGCAGATGATATTCCTGATGACGATATTAAGAGAGTGAGTTTTGGGCATAACCTAAATATAATTGTATAATAATAATAAATTTATTTGGCAACAAAGACCAATAGGCCCAACAATTTAAATGATGAGCTACAAATCAAAAGTAGAATATGTAATGTAATTGTGACTAGCAAAGTATATAACCACAGGGGAGGAGGGAGTTGATAAAGAAAAGTCCTTTCATCAACTTCGTAATAGATCGTTCTGATGAAATCGAGATTCCAGTGGACTAGGAAGGATCGACTAGATAGAAAAGTCTGTACGCCAGTGTTGCGTGCAGTGTCATTGACTTCAGTTGAACGAGGTTGCGGCTGATGAAAATCGTGGTGTAACCAACGTCCGATGAATTTTAAATGGTCCAGTAGTCTTTTGAGTTTCCGATTGTTTGCTGAAACAAAAAGAAGAGATTTAGTAGAGCAGATTGTGGCATTGCAATCAATATTTGAAAGCGGTAGAATGCAAATGAGGATAGAAATGTTATCGGTGAGTCCTATATGTAATTATATATATATATATGTTTAAAAATTTGTTTATAGTGTCGTCAGATATGTACCAATTGCATTCTTGCGTTGATCATTTCTTGCAGAATTTTAACGTGCCTGTTATTGCTGGTATTACTGGGAATAACGCATTTGCGTGTCAACTAGGATTTATTTTTTGATTTTTGTCTTAGAAATCGCACCGGAAATTAATAAATTCAACAGAGCCCTGTGATGAAGAATCGAAGTTCGCGAAGAAGCACTTTTTGATGCATCCACTTGTTGTATTTGTTCAAATCAATAGTGCCTGTCTGAAAGGTATCGTTGTGTAGTTTGCTCTAATTTTATTATTTTAATGTTTATGGCTTATATTTTGTTGTATAATTCAATGAAGCTTTCTTCACATTCACTTCCTATTATCCATCCTAAATAACTTTTGATAACATCATTTTGGTTAGAATGGCAATTAGGGCCAACATCCTATGTACCGTAAAATTTACTATCATTGTTGTTGAAAAGATTCGTGTGTATGAACGGCTACACCGCACCTTTGCATTCCACTGGTAGTAAAAGTCTGACTTCCGGGACAAAATTCGTCACATTCCTAAATTTAATGGATGATATATCCTAGGTGTTACACTGGGCACGATGACGAGCTTAGTTTCCTAGAAGTCCACTGTGAGTCCTAAGGATAACGCGTCGCCAGTGTCCTACGTTTCACTTATAGAACTCTTGTATGTAAGCACGGCTTCAGCTTTTATTGTTGGAATAGAAACTAATTAGACACTATCCACCTTACAATTAAAATTGTCAAGCTTTTACCGTTTTTATTTACTTTCCGAATGATTATTTTACAATCTCATACTTCAATTCTGGCCACCACAATTCCATACGTATCTGCAGTATGTTTCCTTTTATCTTGCAGATATGCTAATCCTTTTAATTCTGTGCACCGGCCCATGCAGTATAAAATAATTATCTTCTGCATTTAGATATCTTTCTGTAGTTTATAAAATAACAGTAGGTGGGGTATTCCTGAGATGGATGGATTATTTTGTTTAGAAACATCCGGCTCCTAGATGTTCGGTCACCTATGGCTTGTGGTTGCCATTCAGTATTCTTTCTCTCAGATAGTCCATTTCCTAAGGCTACCAAGGCCAAAATATCTGATATTTCGATTCAATAATACTTAGCTGCTTTTTCTGTTGGTTGGGGCTGTCTCGACGTGACACTTTGACCTGGGAGCATGTGTAGTTGCGACAAATTATTTATTTAGCTTTTATATGTGTCTTTAGTCAGTGTGCTGCTTGATTATGATTTTTTGGTCTTTTTCAGATGCTTCCTTACCTACAGTTGAACTGACATTGTCCTTCTCTTGGCTTTTAACATTGCGCCTTGTTACTGTACGAATTGAGACGATGCATGCTTCATCGGATATAGCAAACCCACTATCGGGCGTGTAAGTTGATCAATTTCTACCTTGGAATTTTCATGCGAAATAACCATTCAGTTCATAGAACTTCATTATTTACATACCTCATCCTCATCACAAAACTGATGCTTCGCTGTCGTCGTCATAGTGAAGTGGATAGTTTTAGATTATAGTTTATTCTTCAAAACTATCTAACACCATTTCCTTTGACTATCTAATTTCAACGTGTCAGTGAACGCTTACGACCTTGAAATGAAACTGCTGCAAAGATTCTTGGTAGATGACCTCTTTAACAATAAACAACAGAGTGCCACTCATCATAATATTTTGTTTCATATTAATATTGGTCGTTGTGTGCCTACAAACGAATTCCTATCTTTTTTGTGTTATTATATTGATCGGAAAATTTTATTTTAGGCTCTGCTCTTTGTTAGTTAAATGGATTTAAACAGTTCTTTGCTTTGTCATGTGTGTGTGTCTATGTTGACTGATAGGTTGTCATCACAAAAAGTCGTCTTAGTCAAATTGAGTTTTTGCTTTAAAAATAATGAGTTGCTCTAGTTGATTTGTACCTAGTCAATTGAGATCTGGACTAACACGAATTTGATGGAAGCACTTCTTTTTATATTCCCATCAGCCTTATCGTTAAATATTCTTCTAGTCACTATTTCATTCAACTTTTTATATACTCACTTTTTAATTACATCTTATCATTTCAATTATTGAGTCAGATGGCCTTTGTTGCCAAATGTATATATATATATATATATATATATATATATATATATATTAAACAGTATATTTCTAGTTAGAAAGACAAAACATTAGTAACAAAGTGGATAATGGCCATTTATTTCAAGATTACTAAACTTCGCTCTACAATCTTTAATTTATACACATTCTGGGTTTTCATTTGATTGTGTGGGTGGCAACAAATCTGACTCGGTTTTACTTGTATTTCTTGTTCTGGATGATTGGTAAGTTTGTATGCGCTTGTGTCCGTGTGTGTCTGTGTGTGTGTGCCTGTTTCCATGTAAATGTCATTCTCACTGAATTGCAAAGTGATGTCTGAGATCTGGTCATTATTGTATTGATGGCTTGAGAGTTAACCATCTGTTCGCATTGTTCGCTGTTACTTGTACGAGTGCTATTTTTCTGAGTGCTATCTTTAGTTTCACCTTGTTGCGCATATTTGTGCATTTACATGGTAACAGCGCAAGTGCGGGTTGCAGTGTTGAACACTCATATCGTTTGGAAATTTCTGTCACCGTATGCGCATCTCCTTTTTCCTTTTCAGTTCCCTATTCGATTGAATGCTTGTTGAGTCCAGTCGAGGGCGTGTTCGGTCTTGTCTGGATACTAGTAAATTTTTGTTATTCGTGGCCAATCGATTAGATTATCATGTTGATGAAACTTTTGAATATTTAGGCCAGGTGCTTGTTGTTTTATATAAAGGGCCTCATAAATAAATAATTTTTCTGATTTTGCTTTATGTAGAATTATGAAATTGGTCGAATTGACAGGGTGCCCCGTTGTCAATAAGTGATCAGCTTTTGGCAACATTATACCACCTTAACTGAGATACTATATACACTTATTAAATTCCTATTTTATTGTCGCCTTCAGTGACCTTCTCTCCTCGGAGTGCCTGCTGACTAATTTGAACGTAGGCCAATTAAGCCAAGCATGTAATGGAAGTGAAGCCGCGGATGAACCAGAGCTACCTTCAAACATGTGGCCCGTCTGTGCGAACAAACCGTTTGATGCCAATGCGGCTAGGCAATTCTGCCTCAATGACAGTCATTTGAATGCAGGCGAATTGTTATCTAGTCAAGTTGGAGGCCATCTCGATGATTCAAGTGTACCAGGATCAAAGAAACCGCGTTTAGCGTATTCAAGTGACTTCAACGAGCGAAGTGAATTAAATGAAAACGAAGACGTCGTTGACAATGGAATTAAGCGATTATCGAGAACCGGAAAGCTTGAAACAGATGTCACTGATAAGAAAGCTAGTGCAGACAGTAAAAAATGTCTTATTATCCAGTGGAACGCCACCGGGCCATTGGGTCGGCCGTTTTTGTGGGCTCAACGTCTAGCCGGACTGTCTTGCTTGCCAGGTACACCCGTGATTTTCTGTTCATTTTATGCTATATTTTCCGTTCAATTTCTTAAAATTAAGCTTAATCATTAGCTTCCTGCACAATTTTAACTTACAACCAATCTGCTCTACCGTTAGTGGTTATTATTTACAGAAATATTCTACTGGTTGAAGCGACTTCATGCATATGCAGAAAATCGTCTATCAATGTTCGTGAGGTGGTGAATACTGTTGTCATCTTGAAATGACTTTTCTCTCGGAGAACTATATTTTTTGGGCTCGTTTGTTGCCTCCGGTATTATCTTGGTCCTTCTTCCTCTTTTTCTGTCTTGCGTTTCTTCCGGATGATTTTCCGGCACTCAAATAAGCCATCCTTAGAGACATTGTTGCGTTCCCCGCATCAAGGGTTTTCCCCCTCAATTCTAAATTGACTTTGTCTGTATCGACAGAAATTTCCCGGCCTGATGACCGGCTGGCACTAGCTATTCAGCCTGAGTATGTTAGCATGAATCTTGCTGAGTCTAATGGGATACAGCCATTATCCCATTTCATGTGGAGCCTCGAGTTTAGTTTAATTATGCAGTAACACATAGTGTTCAATGTGTAGTGATGGAATGAGAGCCAGTGGGTTAGACGCGATGAGTGGGTTTCGGCCGATATAGGAAACTTTGGCCACTGGCATCTAAAAAGGTAATTTTCATCTGCCTTGGAGGACCAACTATCTAGGAGAAGATAAACTCCGAATAGAAGCCACCCCCACTGGGAATGGGCGACCTGGTGTTCTGTTACAGCCAGCCTAACTATGAATAATACGAACTCAATGAATCAAACAGGTATGGCCTGTCGCGCAAGATAAACGTGATCGCCGTATCTGCTACATCGTGCGAGGTGGATGAGCGAAATTAGGCTACTGCAGACATCATCTCCAATTGTGCATCTTTTCTGTTAATCTAACAACAACTTTCCTTTACATACTATGAATATGGTGAATATTGATGATGTCACTGAGCCGAATTTTGAATTGTAAAATGGTGAAAATAGTTCAGGTAACCAATTATTCATTAAATCTGTCATGTTTTAACGTCAGTGAGTTTTATGTGCGCAAAGCCACAGGTCCTAGTGATTTTATTCCGGGATTATTTAAGAATGGTGGCGAGATAATTTCGGGAGCGTTGTCTAACCTTTCTCGTAGTATGTGGAATGAGGAGACAGTACAACTTGATCGTGATATAAATGAAAAAAATTTCCAAACTGGATCAATCGAAATTACCTGATCTGCGTTTTGACTAACGCAGTAATTATTCCAGTTTTCTTTCTTGAACAAATTCTTTCAGCAGCTCTCTTTAGTTGGTCAATCCTCACCGGTTTTAAAAAGCAAATTAATTAAGCAAGCTCGATATTTACACTGGCCATATTTATTTATACTTCAGGCTGATCTTTCACTATATAGTTGCGTGTCACATATGTGTGCGTGAGTGTGCATTTCCGTAAGAGTTCTGTTCATCTAAGTGAGACTACAGTGACTGAATAAGAATTTACCATTTGCATTCGTTCGACTATTTGTTTTATACACTCCATGTGAAATGGCGTAACTGAAATTACCCTCACATTTTCTGGTTGAGGGAGACCAATAATTTAGAAACACTCGTCATAAACACATACCATTGTAAATGATAAAATTAGAAATCCAAATGATCAACTTACGTGTTAACTTTCAATACAAACCACTCAGCTTTTACTTAGGATAGGCTTATTGATAACAGTTACATTCAATGCAACGCTTGCGACTCTACTAGGGGTGAGATCCGCATGTCTAATTAAGCTTTCCATATTTATGCATTGCGCTTTGATCCTCGTTCGATGGTTTGCCGTTGTACTTTGATGATGATCATGGAAGGTCGAAACACGTCAGTATGAGTAACTGACGGCTGTTTTGCTATTTTGTTCGATGACTGGTTAAATACAATGGGGTTGGTGTTTACTTCAAACTCGCAAGCTTGATTTAAAGAATTGTTACCCCCACCCGCGCAGTCATTGATTGTTTAATTTTATTACTTATTAATCTTATACTGTCAATATGTTAATAATAATATCTTGACATAATGCATCAGTTAAATATAACTTTTCCATGTAGCCCGGTGACTAATGTAATAATGAGAGATCAGCAGTCGTTAGTTGAATATTACGGGATAAAGTGATTTGAAATTGTTTTTACACTTGAATGAGAGGCTAACCAGAAAAACACAAAAGGTAGATAACCTCAAATTTCTTGTAGTATGCGCCAGGTGTGACGCAGTTGATAACATTCCCAGACTCCGAAGCAAATGTGCCCTGGTGATAATCTCACCCGTCTTAAATTCTGGACAGTATTTAAAGAGCTCTCATAAAGAAGAAAAAGATCTACTGCATGAATTTCGTTTACTATCTGATGCAATTTTAAGTTTATACTGACAAAATATGTGTAACCAATATTACTACCAGTTACGTGAAATAGTGGCTGCTTTGTTATAAAATATCAGAATTGGTTAGTTAGAACTTTAGGTATTAAGATATTCCTAGCTATTTCGACATGAGGGAAAGTCTAACTTGTGAAGTCAAATATCGTATAAATTGTCTGCTACGTGATGACTTATTTTGCTTACGTTGACGAAATAAATAATAAAATCCTGCTGTTATCTTTATATAATTTTATAATTATATATATATATATATATATATATATATATATATCAAAAAACGGAATCTTTTTTACACTGAAAAAAATCTTAAAGAACACTATATTGTAGAGCAGCGCTTTGGTTCCATCTAACTACCTGAGTTACTGGAAAAAAAGGACGCTTGGATTAATTTTGTTTAAATGAAGATGAACTTTTAATGTGTCTGATTGGTGAAGAAGCGAGTTCAAGAACATTCCTATAAAGCATACCTGGCAAAGAGAACTTTTCTTTAACGCATTAGTCAAATCAATTGCGTTATTTAAATTTAACTGAATATTTTGGATGTATACACATACACATACGCATGCACATGCGTGACGTGCGCCTATTTAATCATATGACAATGACTGTTATTAACAAGCCTATCCTGAATACAACATGAGTGGATCGAATTGCAATTTAACATGTGCATTGTTCATTCGTATTTATAAATTTATCACTCACAATGGCGTGTGTTTATGACGAGTGTTTCTGAATTATTGGTCTCCCCTCACCTGAAAATATAAGGGCAATCTCAGTTACGTCATTTAACATGGAGTGTATAAAGCAAATAGTCTAACGCATGCAATTAGTAAATTATTATTCAGCCAATCTAGCCTCACTTAGTTAGATGACAATAACAGTTACAGAAATGCACACACGTGTGACACGCAACTTTCTAGTGAAAGATCAGTCTGAAGTATAAATAATAGGGCCAGAGGAAATATCGACCTTGCTTCATTAGTTTGTATTGTAAAACTGGTGAGGATGGATCAACTAAAAAAGGCAGCCGAAATATTATGTTCAAGAATGAATACTACTAGAATAATTACTGCGCTAATCAAAACGCAGATCAGGTAATAATTGTGGTATGAGCTTGGCTCCAGTAGTGTCTAGGTTATTCGCTTCGATTATCCATTCTCGTCTTAGTACATCAAGTGAATCACACACTAGAGAAGAACAGGCCGCATTCCGCATGGGACGAGGTGATACATGCACTATTTTTCCTTTAAAGCAAGTCCTTGACTAATGAAATTTATATTATTGTCCAACAGTAACCGTCTTCCTAGAATTCAATGGTGTATTTGACTCGGTGAATCGCAATGCTTTTTTCGAAAATTGCTTTGCAAGCAAAATTTGTTAATAATATACGCGCTACAACGAATGAACGTCCATTTTAACAACCAGCAATGGCGTTGTCAAAGCTGTCGACTTACCCTCTTTGTTTAATTTTGTATTCGTTGCTATTATGTATAACACTATTCTACATGTTCATGATGCAAGTGTTGAAGTTTTTCCTGGCAGTAAACTAGTCGATCTGGACTATGCAGACTATATCGTACTATTATTCGACAATTGGGATTCTGCTCAGGCCACAATGAATATACTAGGAAACGTTGTTCCTTTCTTCGGTTTAAAATTCGCACCCTCTACATGTCAGATACTTTTGCAGGATCACCCACGACTTATTCCAAATCTGCGGCTGCAGAGTGAAGATATAGACATAGTTGACAGGTTTACATACATTGGGAGCTCTATCACTAACTCAGGAAATATTTCTGAGGAGGTAAGTAGAGTAGAATCGCGAAAGGTAGATGAGCTTTCTCAAACCTTCGCCATTTTCAGAAAAAGCGGGTATTTCGCTCTCCTTTAAAGGTCTTGCTTACAATGCATCTTTGCGCGAAGGTTTATTATACGCTAGTAAGATTTGGCTCTTTAGAGTTGATGATTTTAGACACTTGTGAAGCATAGCACATGTTGTTCACCAACACCGAATAACCAACAATGGCAGTCGTAGACGTATGTTTGGATCTGCCAACATATGCTTCTCGTTAAATAAACAAATAAGGTTCCATCAACTTCGTTGGCTCCGCCATGTTTTGCTTTTGCTTTCAATTCGATTGCCTAGTAGAGCACTGTTCTTTCATTAAGGTGGGCAGATTTTGACACGGAAGTAACAGTTAAAATCAACTACATCCAGTGTGCGCATCGTAGTTCTTGGTTTGAAATCCTACGCGATATTGCATCAAATCGTGCGCAATGGCGATCTTGTTGCACATTTATAGAAGAATCATCTTCGCAACTTTCTTTTCTTGGTTGGGCAGAGGTAGCTGCGTGGTTTGGTTTTGTTTATGACGTGATACAGTGAAACCTTCAAGGAAGCTGTACTGCTTATGTTGCCTTGCCTTAAACCTGACTTGGCCATAATGGTGGTGTGGCGAGATTTAGTTTGACTCACTTCTGAGTTATCTTGATACATTTTCTTATAGCAAATAGGTAAACACTCTCATTAATCTAACTAATAATTTGTGTGCCTAAATTATTATTCTGTTGTTATTTATAAGAGTTATTTTTTGTTTCGCTTGCTTATGGTTGTATGACTGTGAAGCCTTAGTTGCTTTTAGTTTTTGTATGGCTGTACGTGTGTGTTTGATGATGATGATGATAGAGCCCATTATCTCTGTAGGGTATTTCTTTCTCAGTCAGCAATAGACTTGCCTAAAGTGCAACGAATGCCAGTTGTGATCTGGCGAGATGTTGGCTGCACAATTTCTATGCAACCATGATTATTAATGTTTTGCTGCTTTGGTCAAATATAAATATAGGTAATAAAATTTAACAATCAATGATTGCGCGAGTGTTGGTAACAATTCTTTAGGTCAAGTTTGTGAGCTTGAAGTAAACACCAGTCCCATTGTATTTAACCAGTCGTCGTAGTGCGTGTGACTGACGTCAGTTTTGCTAGTTTTTAGTACGGGAGACTGTGAAGTATGTGCCAGTATTGGATCCTCTTGTCGACTCTTGCTCCCGGTTGGAACTGTCGAGTGCTTTGATATCCAATGACACAGCTGATAGGCACAAAACGTCTATTTAAAGGAAAATTACGCCTGTTGTCTATGTAGATTGACATTTCCTTCTGGTTATATGTTGACTAAATAGTTACTGGATATGTCATACCTAATACATAATAGAATTTCTTAATTCATTACTATGTGTCAGTTTTTATGCTAATTTTTTGGCGTCTGTGATGACGAGTAACCTAGTGCAACATACCTTTTATCACATACACTGTATGTCAAACCTGTTCTATCATAGATCAAATTTCTTTTTTACTGCAAATTATTTTTGTGGCAGTTGTTGTTGCTGCTGTTTTGTGCTTTTAACGTTCAGCTAAATTGTTTCCGGCTCCTACCGATGAGTCGCCAGTAAGCACGAAACGAATGTGCATGAGATTATACTTTCCGTTCATGCTGCCTTTTGTTTATCCTTCTGGTCACAACTGAACTAATTTGTTACTAGGTTCGCAAAACCTAATACATACTTGCATATATATTAGTTCTTCGCAACAAACACTATTTAACTGTAATATATTGAATTGAATGATGTCATGCTTACCGCGAAATGTGATAACTGATATCGATGAAAACCAGAGTGTATGTTTTAACTGGAATAACAAGTGTTCGGAAATTTATAGCCATCAGGTTGGTATCATGTACCGACTCGGAAACCATAGTGCTAGTATCCGGTACTCATCGATTTCAAAAAAGGTATCAGTTACTAACACAATGGCCATAGTGTTAGTATCCTTTACAGACTCGGTATATATATTATATAGTGTGAGTTAGCATTGAAGTCGTATTGTCGTTGACTTTAGATTATGTTAGCTTCACTATTACAGGTTTACACATTCGTCTAGGAGATTGTACCGTCCTATTATTCCACATTCTTCTACCAAATATATAGTGGTTAAAGGGCGTAATACCGGCTCCTACTGATGAGTCGCCAGTAAGCACGAAACGAATGTGCATGAGATTATACTTTCCGTTCATGCTGCCTTTGGTTTATCCTTCTGGTGACAACTGATCTAATTTGTTACTAGGTTAGCAACACCTAATACATACTTGCATATATATTATCTCTTCGCAACAAGCAGTATTTAATTGTGTCCAGATTGTTTGTGCTCATTCTTCTTTTAAAGGCGCGGCGGACGACTCACGAGATGTTAATCTGACAGAATCACGTGTTTTCAAGGCAACAGTTGGTGAGCAACAATGTTCAACCAACGGTTTATCTAATCATGACGGCATATCGATGCAATCGGATGACAATGAAGGCGTAAAAATATGCACCAAACCTGAAGAACATGAGCCAAATCAGCTTAATGGACTAGTTAGTAAAAACAAATCGTCAAGTGATTTGCCCTGCCGCTTCGGCACGGCGAATTATTTAATAAACGCGATTTTGCTACGACTACATGCCAGAATCGGCCTTGTCCACGAGGTAACTGCTTGAACACAAATTTCCTTTATTTCCTATGTTCTCATTTTCTAGAATCCCGTGAACGGACTTGTTGAATTCTGCCTTATCAGCATAGGCCACTTTGATGAAAATTCTGCGAGCAACCTAGCCATTGGCTCTTACATGAGTCTGCAAAGTTTGGCTATTACCTTTGAAGCATCTATTTATAATTTGTCATTGAAAGGGCATGTTGAATTATTTTATGAACGCGAGTTCTCTATGACTAGCTGAATCGGTTCTGCTCACGTAGCAAATGCTTCAATTCGTATTGTCAAGATGCAGTGAATGGGCCCGCTTAATTCGGCCTTATTCGTATTGGCTCCTCTAAAGACCTAGCTCTGCTTTTGCACGCATGTCTGTCAAGTTTGGTTGTTTTTCATACACCAGATCTATTTGAGCTTCATAATAGATAGTGGCGTGTTAAATTATTAATTAAAGGAGATTTTTTTATAACTTCATATCAGATACGGCTTTGCTGTTAATTTCTTAGGATCTAGTGAATGAGCCCGTTTAATTTTGTCTTCTTAGCATAGACCCCGCTGGACACCGCTCTGCGAGAGACCTAGTTATCCGTTTTTGCATGACTGTGTGCAAAATTTAGTTATTTGTCATAAGGCAGATCTATGCCTTCTTTATCATTAAGAGGGCACGGTGAACTATTTAGTAAACGCGCTCTTCGTATGATTACTTGCCAGAATTGTGTATGCACACAAGTCATATACGTGCACGCTGTTTTCTGCAATGTTGGCATTGGTGTCTGAGGAGACTCCGCGGGAAACCTGTCCACCTACTGATATGATTGTTTATTTGTACACACATTTATATTCACACCGTTCGTATACTAACATGTTTTGTTTTGTCTTTTAGCATGTATATCTGCATTATATGATGAATAAAGCCTAATATTTTAGGCAACTCTTTCTTCTGACTTGTCTACTCACTCTGCCCGTTTGCTGTGCTTGTTACTGTGATTCAGAACAATTTATTCATCATATAACCCAATCATGGAACGCCTAATTAGACCAGCAAGATTTGATGTTGAACCTAGTGCACCAGATGCAGCAAAACAATGGAATCATTGGTATCGTACATTCTGTGGCCTCCTAAAATCAGTCGAATCCATGAATCCGGATAAATTAGACACTCTTATTTCCTACGTCTCTCCTAACGTATATGAACACATCGTTGACTGTGATACATATGATCATGCTATCAAAACTCTAATGAATCTCTATGTCAGACCGAAAAATGAAGTCTTTGTTCGTCATATACTCGCGACTACTAAACAATAATTGATTGCGCGGGTGGTGGTAACAATGCTTTAAATCAAGTTTGCGAGCTTGAAGTAAACACCAACCCCATTGTATTTAATTAGTCTACGAACAACATAACAAAACTACCGCCAGCTGCAACGCACTGTTTGTTTATTTAGTCGCACAATATTCAAAATGGCAAGAATAATTCGATAATATAAAATCAACATCCCGACACATCATAGTGAAATGATACTCGCTATTAATCAGTAGAAAGAAAATTCAGATCAGAATTAAAAATCGTTAGGTAATGAAACACATTATAAATCCAGGTTTGGCCGAACAAATAAAACAGCGTTCTGTCACAAGAATTGTCTATTTATCCTTATAGGCAAAATTTGAAGCCAACAAGGGTGAAGAAAAGATTATAATAATCCTAGGAAACATCATAGATTATTGTTGAGAGCCGCATATCTAAATTTGATTTCCATATATATTCAATGCGGTTTGATCCTCGATAGTCAGTTTGCCGTCGTACTCTGATGATGATCATGGAAGGTCGAAACGCGTCAGTGCGTTGCAGCTGGCGGTAGTTTTGTTATGTTGTTCGTAGACTGGTTAAATACAATGGGGTTGGTGTTTACTTCAAGCTCGCAAACTTGATTTAAAGCATTGGATCAATTTGTTCAGATTCTGAAATCGTTAGCTAGGGAATGCAATTTCAAACCAACTACGGCCGAGGAAAATCGAGACGATGCTCTGCGCGATGCCTTCATTAATGGAATCCAGTCCAATTCAATCAGACAACGTCTCTTAGAACACAACTCACTTAATTTCAAGCGGCTTTTGATCAAGCACGTGGTCTCTAAATGGCGGAAAAGCAATCATTATCATGTCAAAACTGTTTAAATTCTGCACACACTGCAACGGTTCAGCCACTCTGTCCTTCATCAACCTCCAATAAATCTACAGATAATCTTGTTGCTGCTGTTAAACAAAAATGTGACTTTTGTGGGTACGATTATCATTTAAGATGGAAATGTCCGGCCAGAAACGCCTTCTGTAAAAGTTGTGGAAACAAAGGACATTTTCAAAAGGTATGTCGCTCTAAGAATCACCGCCCAGTGGTTTCGACGCTTCATCCTACCATATCTGCAACTGTATTAGCTGCTGCTCCTGATTGTCTCACCAAATGTGTAATAAATCTAGAAGTCAATAACATAAATTGTCATGCTCTCGTTGATACAGGCAGTTCCTGTAGTTATGTTTCAGAAGCCTTCGTTTTGAAAAATAATTGGAAAATTCACTCCTCTCAAGAAACAATAACCATGGCGTCTAGCTCATTTTCGAGTCATACCAAAGGTCATTGTTTTGTGTCGATTCAATACAAATAATGTGTTTATCAAAATATCAAGCTATCTATACTTTCTGATCTTTGTACTGACGTACTCCTCGGTCATGACTTCCTTGGATTGCATAAAAGTGTAAATATCTCTTTTGGTGGTCATAAATCGTCATTCACCGTCTGTTTACTGAAACCTGCATCTGTTACGTCCCCGCCTCTTTTCCACCATTTAACTGCTAACTGGAGGCCTATTGCTACGAAATCAAGAAGGTACAATCGAATGGATGAAATATTTATCCGGGATGAAATAAACAGATTAGTTTCTGATGGCATTATCGAACCTTCAACATCCCCGTGGAGAGCACAAGTTCTCGTGGTATCGAATGAGAATCACAAGAAACGTATGGTTGTGGACTACAGCCAAACGGTCAACAAATTCACACTCTTAGACGCATATCCTTTGCCGAAAATGGACCAAATGGCTGAAACCATTTCAAAATATCATATATTCAGCACTTTGGATCTCAAAAGCGCTTACCACCAGATACCTATCCAAGAACATGAAAAGGTATTTACTGCTTTCGAAGCGTGTGGACGCTTGTTTCAATTCCGTCGCATTCCCTTCGGAGTGACGAATGGTGTCTCATGTTTCCAAAGAACTATGGATCATATAATCGCACATGAACATCTCACAGATACATTTGTCTATGTGGACAATGTGACAGTTTGCGGGAGAGATACGCTTGAACACGAAACAAATCTCAACAAATTTCTTAATGCCGCTAAAAAATATGGATTGACTTTAAATGAATCAAAGAGCATTTTCGCAGCTAAAGAAATTACTCTTCTTGGTTTTCAAATATCGAATGGAAAAATTAAACCTGATCCTGACCGATTAAAGCCTTTACAAGATCTCCCACCACCGTCGAATGTGCAATCGCAACAAAGAATTGTGGGATTTTTCGCTTATTATTCGCCGTGGATCTCCAACTTCTCCGATAAAATCCACTCACTCGTTCATAATCGAACTTTTCCTTTGCCCGTCTCTGTGAAACAAAATTTCGATGATCTTAAAAAAGAATTAGCCGTAGCAACTCTAGCTTCTTTTCGTTGTGATATTCCGTTTGTCGTCGAAACTGATGCTTCGGACGTAGCTATTGCTGCCACTTTGAACCAAGATGGAAGACCCGTGGCGTTTTTCTCTCGGACGTTGACGCCATCTGAAAAACATCACTCAGCTGTTGAAAAAGAAGCCTATGCCGAGGTTGAAGCTATTCGAAAATGGAGGCATTTACTTTTGGGTAATCATTTCAAACTTGTCACTGATCAAAGATCTGTTTCCTTTATTTTTGGCAATCAAAATCGAGGAAGAGTGAAGAACGATAAAATTTTGCGCTGGAAAATGGAATTATCACCTTACAGCTTCGATGTTGTCTATAGACCCGGAAAAGATAACAAAGCAGCAGATGCACTAAGTCGATCCTGTTGTGGTGCGCTTCTAAATGGACTGGATTTAAAACAAATACATGATTCTCTTTGTCATCCTGGAATTTCTCGTATGCTCCACTTTGTGAAATCTCGTAATTTACCATATTCTATTGATGAAATTCGAAAAATGACCTTGAGTTGTGAAGTGTGCTCTGAAATCAAGCCCAGATTTCCTTCGGCAATTCAAGGCCAATTAATCAAAGCTACCCAACCGTTTGAGCGGTTATCTATCGATTTTAAAGGACCTCTTCCTTCATCAACTCGTAATCGTTATCTACTGACGGTCATCGATGAATATTCTCGATTTCCCTTTGCATTTGCTTGTCCTGACCTTAGCAGTCACACCGTCATACTTCACCTGTGTCAAATATTCGCAATGTTTGGGATGCCTTCGTACATTCACTCAGACAGAGGTTCTTCCTTCATGTCGACCGAGGTACAAAATTTTCTTCGGGAAAAAGGTATAGCTTCGAGTAGAACGACTCCTTATAATCCCAAAGGAAATGGACAGGTAGAAAGAATGAATGGTACCTTATGGAAATCGATCCTTCTCGCTCTCAGATCAAAAGGCTTTCAGTTGAAAACTGGGAATGCGTGCTGCTGGACGCATTACATTCAATCCGTTCATTATTGTGCACATCTACCAACGAAACCCTACACGAGTGTCTTTTTCGACACAATAGAAGGTCGACTTTTGGTACCACATTCCCAACCTGGCTTACTGTTCCTGGCAAAGTTTTACTCAAGAAGAATGCTAGAGTTTCTAAATATGACCCCTCTGTGGAAGAAGTTGAACTAATTCATTGCAATCCTAACTATGTGCATGTTCGTTTTTCTGATGGAAGAGAAGATACCGTATCTATCCGTCAATTAGCCCCGAAAGGCTCCGACGCACTGATGAATGAAGCTGGAACTAATATGGGACTCTGTGAAAATGAACCGGTTGTTGCTGATGAACAAACCTCCTATAATGACGATACCGATATTGATAATGTTAAAGCAAATGGTGAATCTACGGATAACTCAAATGCTCGTGACCTATCAGAGAATCTCGAAAACCTTATCAATCAACAACAACGTGTTCATCCTTATAACTTACGAAGTGGAAATGTTTAAATACTATGTTTTCTCAATCCTCTTTGAATTGTTACTATAACAGTCTTGTTCCGACTCTGACGCTACGCTACAAATCGCAGTGGAGGAGAATGATATGATTGTTTATTTGTACACACATTTATATTCACACCGTTCGTATACTAACATGTTTTGTTTTGTCTTTTAGCATGTATATCTGCATTATCTGATGAATAAAGCCTAATATTTTAGGCAACTCTTTCTTCTGACTTGTCTACTCACTCTGCCAGTTTGCTGTGCTTGTTACAGAACACCTACTTATGAATGAATATATGCAATATGCTGTTAATTATCATACAGATCTTTTTAAAAGAATATTGGTTGCGCGGGCTGTGATAAAAATAACGCTGATCAAGGTTGAGATATTGACATAAACACTGAACCTTTATTTGCATGGATTTGTCGGTAAGAAACTAAGAACTGTATAACGTAGGAAAGGAAATTTCTCCAGTAGACAGGTTTCGTCTTTATTGGGAACTCACCACGTACTGGCCAGAATTTGCCGCGAATAGGTCTCAAACCTGCGCACGTCTGCCTCGGAATCTGGTGCTCTAGCCATTGAGACGCCCTGCGGCACCTTACACAATTTTCATTTATATACTAACTTATGTTTTCTGGTTAGCCTTTACTTGAGATGGAGCCTACATGGCATTCATGTAAACTTTAAATTACAACTAACCGTCTCAAATCTGTTATTCTGGAACAGCCACCACTCTACATAGGGAAGTGATATTGAAATTAACGTTATATAATTAAACGAACTATGGGTGCGTGGGCGGTGATAACAATTAATTTAAATCAAGTTTGCGATCTTGATATAAACGCGGAACCTTTATGTACATAAATATGTCGGTATAAACTAAGTATTGCATAGTGTAGAAAAGGTAATTTATCCAGTAGACCGGTTTCGTTCTTATACGGGAACTTATCAATTTGTACGTTTTCTAACCACGTTTTCACACCGAATGTTTCTGGTCTGCCTTCCAGGCACATTTGTCAACAGTGTGCTCATAACACCACAATTATCAATAATTAGGACATTAAATTTCTTTTAGCGGGCTTCGTTTATAGTTGCTGACAAATCTTAACAATCATCATCATCATGTCCTGCCATATGACCATAAGGAGGGAAAAAAGTATATAAGTGAATTTAGACAAATTATTAGTGAGATTTACAAACTAGAGAGAGAAGGAATACCTTGCTACTATGAGTAAATTTATCAGAATAACTCACAGAAATGAGGCAAAGTAAACCTCTCCACACCAACATTATGGCCAAGTTAGCATTCGGGTAACGTGACATCAGCAATACAGCTGATAGGAGCTCTTATTGTCAGATCCAAAAATACGTCTACGGATGTCAACGTTAGTTATTCGTTGGTGGTAACCAACATGTGCTATACTTCTCAAACAACGATTATCGAATGCCTGTAAGCTTCTCAAATCATCAACTTTAAGAGGCCAAGTTTCACTAGCGTATAATAAGACTGCGTATACAGATGCAATGAAAGCACGACCTTTAAGGCAGAGTGAAATATTCGCGTTTCTCCATAAATGACGAAGGTTCGAGAAAGCTACTCTAGCTTTCGCGATCAGTATTCTAACCTCGTCAAACATATTGCCTACGTTAATGATAGAGCTCCCAAGATATGTAAACCTGGCAAATATTTCTAGATCTTCATTCTGCAGTCGCAACGTTAGATTGAGTGGTGGGTGATAATGTAACAGTATCTTACATTTAGAGGGTGCGAATTTCACACCGAAAGACGGAACAACGTTTGCTAATCTATTCAAGGTGGCCTGGGCAGCATCCAGATTGTAGAATAATAGTACGATATAGTCCGGATAGTCACGATCGACTAGTTTATCGCCTGGGAGAACTTCTGAATGTGTGGGAGAATGTTGTCCATAATATTATCAATTACAAAATTAAACAAAAATGGGGAAATTGGACAACCTTTACGAACACCACTGCTGGTTGTAAAGTTATGCGTCAATTCGTTATAGACCTTAAAGAGACTAGAAGTATTTGTGTAGAGAACTCGTATAATATTAAAAAATTTTGTGTGCACACCGCTTTTCAACAAGATATGGAATAAAACATTGCGATCCACCGAATTAAATGAACCCTTGAAGTCTAGAAAGAAACAATGTTCCACTAGATGAATATGTCTGGTGTGTGTTTTCCTATTCGGTTGCCAAAGTGTTGGAAGATCGGCCAAAAAATATTTGGTGCGAAATGTTGAGAGTGGTTGTAAATAAATGTTTCGCGAAACCAAAACCAAGTAATTAATCAATTAAGCGAACATTGGTTGCGGGGGTGGTGATAACAATTATTATCATCAAGGTTGCGGTCTTGATATAGACACCTGACCCATTAATTACTTACATATGTCAGTATAAACTAAGAATTGTATAGTGTAGTAAGGCAATTCATCCAGAAGACCGGTTTCATCCTTATTGGGAACTCAACATGTATTGGCCAGAATTTGCCGCGGACAGGACTCGAACCTGGGCACGTCTGCTTCGCAATCTGGTGCTCTAACCACTGAGCCATTCTGCGGCAGGATGGGCAATTAGAAGCGTATATTGTACGACTTACGTTATGTCTTACTCGATAGCTTGTTGTGCGATGGAGTCACGAAGGCCATTTGAAAGGTATCGGCTGCCAGACCTTTCTTTCAGTCGGGGTAATCATATTTTTTCTTTTTTTAATTATTTTTACTGCTATTGTCACTACATGCTACGGTACTACCAAATAAGCGTAAAATTAATAGTGTGGGCTGTAAACGAACCTTCGTTTATCCATTCTGAGTGCGTTGGACGGGTTGAAACTGTTTGTCTAGCCTTTCCGTGTTAGTGGAGACAAACAGTGCTGAAGTGGCGTACAGATCATCATCATACTAGTTTTAAGATCCATCTCCTTTTATTCAATTGCCATCTTCCTATTGCTTCATTTTTTCAGTTGTCCGCAATTGAAAGTGGAAAATTTCTGCTGACGCAGGATGAAGTTGCACTTCTGCCACCCGAGAGGCCGAAAATTTCGATTTGGCGTCGAGAGGACCTAACAAAGCTAGAAGTAAGATGTTTATTGCTTTTTTTGTACTGCTCCGTTTTTTTAAGATAAAAGTGTCTGAGAACCTTTAGCAAACGGTATTCATATGTGCATCATATGTCATCTCATGCCCACGAGCAGAAATACAAAGGCGTTTGTAACTTAAGCTTCATTAAACATTATATTTAAGAAAAACAAATGAAAAATTACAATAAGGAATAATAGAATAACAAAAATCAGCATCTAATCAAAATTTTTAAAATAGATTTATTTATAACAGTCAGGAGCTAGTAAATGTGAGTACTACATGGAGAAGTGGTATTGAAATGAACATTTATGTAATTAAACGAACATTGATTGCGCGGGCGGTGATAAAATTTGCTATGTGCAACTCGTCACCGTGTTTATTTATGCTGTTTCAATTGGTAATTAAAGTAGCATATTATTTCGAAAGAAAATGTCATCTAAAATTACGACTTGATAAATTGAGTTTGGTTGCTTCTTACACCTCAAAAGTGGCCTTTATGCTTGTTTTTGCTCTTATATTCGCTTTTAGAAGATTTATTAATGCCATAGCATATTACTACTACTCCAACTACTATTTTACCTTATCTATGTTCATTTTCGATACAATTGTTTAGATTTGGACAATAGTCCGCTGAAAAAAACGGATAATACTACGTGATTGGTCACATATTTGAATGAGTAATTCTTCAATGCACATGATTACACAATTTCTACAACTACGACTAATAGTAGTAGTAACGTTATTATCAGTAACGTTAATATTATTATTATTAGTAGTAGTAGTATTACTACCAGTCGTATTTATAATCGCTGTAGTAGTAGTAACGGCAGTAGCATCATTAGCAGTGTTATAATCAATATTATTGTTAGTAGTAGTTTTTGTAGCGGCAGCTGTTGTAGTGGTAGTAATATTGGTAGTAATAATAGTATTATAAGTAGTAACAGTAGTAATGGTTTTATTGAACATTGATGCAGGCCATAAGCTTCCCTGTCAAAATTTGAACCTCTGTGGCCCCCATCATGTCCGGTATGTTTAAGCGCATGTCGTCAAGAACGAACTTTGATTTATTATGTAAAGTGAAACTGCCAGCACAATAATGACGATAGATTTTTGTTCTGTGGTAGCCGTGTGTATGCCGGAGAAATAGTCAATAAACTTAATGATTGGCATCCGAATATTTTCGTTCTATAACTGAAAACAAAGTGGACGGTACTCTGGTTTCTCTTCATGTGTTGCCTGAAAACGTTGGACTGATAGAACATTGCGCAGCTCGGCAGCTACTGTCCAATGAAATGGATAAATAGACTATTGCGCAGCTTAGTTTTGTATAGGAGAACATTGACTGCGCAATACTCGCATTTCAATAGCTGCTGCCCGTTGAAATGGAATAAATGGCTTAATTAAGACAATGTGCCTTTTTTTCGCCAGGTAGGTCGCAAACTGAGTTGGATGGTGTGCGTAGCACTCGAATCATTAACGCTTACACACCACATTACATAGATATGTATAAACCTAATGATATAATAAAATTCGCTGTGAATGTTTGTACTTTTGACAAGAAATCTGTGTATATATTCGCGTAAAGTAAAAAAGGCAATGCAGCGCATAGTGGATGGATAGATTGCGTTCCGCTTTGGCTTTTACATATTTTTCAGCTTACTTAGTTATGATAACATTCGTCGTCAAAATTCCACTTAGTGTGAAAGGCAAGCTTACCTTGTAGTCTGCATTCATGATTGTCTATTTATAGAATCGATATTTTAGACAGTCATATGTGGACAGATGCGTTAGAAAATTGAATTCCTACTTGCCGGAGCACATACCAACCTTGTCATCGTGAAATATTATAGGTGTTCCGCGTACGTCTACAGCCAAACATATTACAACCTGTATAATTTGCGACATGTCAACAGAGCGCTTTTCAAACCTAATAATATAAGTTATATAACCATTCATTTCATTACCACTTCCCCATTTAACGTGGTATCTTTTCTATAATGACAGATTGGGGATGGTTAGTTGGTACTTTATTGCTCCACCTATAAGAGAAAAAGACAAACTGAGTTACATAAGTTAGTAGATGTTCGAAAACTTTGTAATGTGCAGCAGGGTCGCTGTTCTGGAGTGTAGGTGATGCGTTCTCAATAAGGACAAAATCGGTCTACTGGATAAATTGCCTTTTCCACACTATGCAATACTTAGTTTATACTGACGCATGTATGTACATAACGGGTCAGGTTTTTATATAAAGATCGCAGCCTTGATTTAAAGTCAAAGCTTAGTGTGTTGATATGCTTCCCTATTTGGAAGCTATTTTCATAAATCGACGTTCCGAATTATGCAGACGAAACCAATTTGTTTCTGCACCTGCTCGACTATGGAGCTTTCCAGTAAAATTAGTTGATAAGATGGAGCGAAAGCAAAACTGTGTAATTTCTGATTTATTTTGTAAATTCATATCAGACAATAAGTGTTTTGTGAATCTGAAGAAAAATTAGACTGTAAACTACCAGGAGAATGGCTTCTACAATCGGCAGGTGGCATTGGTTTGTCCAGGCATCGAAATCTTCAGCAATACACTTCCCGATGGAACAAACCTATGCTTTGACGATTGTGACTGAACCCCGCGTTTCGATTCATTTTTTCATTTTATTTTTCTCTCTTCATATTTGTCTTCTATCCTGAGGTTTCAATTCCATCGCTCGATTTGAACCGAAACTCCTGCCGATTAATTGCTATAATACATTGCTTTCGTGATGTGAGAATAGGCTGTGTGTTTGAATCAAAAGCTCGCAGTTTCGAATTCCAGTCGCAATAAATGCGACTTTATTAATGAGTGCTTTATTCACACGATACCGATCTCGTTGATGAATTGCATTTTCTGTATTATGTTATATTCGGAACCAAATAATTATGTATATCGGAATCCTGTCATTATTTTCTTTTTAATAATTAAATATGGTTATATATATGTTTTTATTTTTTGTAGAAGATACCGCGTGCGCAGGTGTTTATCAGCTTCAATTTAATCCAGTCAACGGATGCAATATTTTATTGTAAATTGGACGAAACAAATTGTAAGTTAAATTTCCTCAGTATCTACTTTTGTGTGTTTTTTATGCGACTTGTAAAATACAATGGGATTGGTGTTTTTATAAAGCATGCAAACTTGATTTAAAGAATTGTTATCACTACCCGCGCAATCAATGATTGTTTATTTGTGTTACCTATATATATGTGTCGAAAGCTGTTTTAATTTAATGTTCATGACTGCACTAAACTTGTGCGGCAGACATTTACGGTCAAGTACAATTTATGCGAGACTACTAGAGATCAGAGTCACTGTTTAATCCTCGCTTGTCAGTTTGTCGTTGTGCTCTGGTGTTGATGACGGAATGTTGAACCTCGCTATTACGTGTGACTGGTTGGTAGTTTAAGCTATGCTATGCGACTGATTAGATACAATGTGAGTGGTGTTTATTTAAGCTCGCAAACTTAATTTGAAGATATATGATTTACACTAGGATAAAGGCTACTGCTCTCGTCCCGACTTGTAGTTCATTTGGCGTGCGTTTTATATGCATTTTTGGGTGACTTAGTTTTTTATGTTTTGGTAAGTTCCAATGATACACAATTCAGGTACTGGGTATCACTGTAGGCTTCTGTAGAAAATGTCTGAGTCTATCTATGCGGAAACTAGGCGCCTAATTCCTGCTAGCTCGGCTTATAATAATACTCGTTAAGTTGTCCGACGTTAACTTAGGCGCAGTCTAAAAGTTGATCTTGAATCCTTTGCGATCAAAACAACCGAAGAGATGGAGAAGCGCTTACATCACGCAATGGCCTATGTCTGTTCTAACTTATTCGTTCAACAGATCCGAGAATATTGAAAGTTAGCAAAATCATGAATGAAAGTTACAATCATTTAATAACCGGTGAAATAAGTCGTCTTGACAAGTGGGATGAACACTTCAAAGATCAATTTTTCTAGGCACCTGCGTCTGTCCAGTTTTTTAAAGTCCTGCCTGTATAAAAAGTGCGTAATCTTAATCTCGAATAACCATCTGAGTTAGAAATTCGCGATGCATTCGTATCAGAGCTTATTTAAGGATGATGGGAATATAATTTCTGAAGCTCTGGTTAACTATTTTTGTACTATGAGGAAAGAGGAGACCATGTCTTTTGTTCAGAATGTTACGGCCACCAATACTATCATTAAAAAGCAATCGTAATTCGTGCGATAACCACCGTGGTATAATCTTGAACCCATTCGTGTCTAGGTTATTTCGATTAGATTTCACCGTCTTAGCGCTTCGCGTGAATCACATACTCGAGAAGAACAAGCCTGATTCCAGTCAGGACCCGGTTGTGTAGATAATATTTTTACCTTAAGGAAAGTTCTTGAACAGCGATATGTACATCACCGTCTTTCTTGACTTCAATGGTGTATTTGACTCGGTGGATCGTAATGTTCTATTCGATATTTTGTCGAAATGTTGTATGTCCATGAAATTTTTGAATATCATACGCGCTTTGTACACAAATACATCTGCTCGTGTTAAGGCCTGCAACGCATAAAAGGACAACTTTAATACCAGCAGTGGTGTTCGTCAATGTTGTACACTTCTTCATTTTTGTTTCATTTTATTTTAGATGCTATAATGAACAGCACTCTTCTACACATTTAGAGGGCAGGTTTTCAAGTCCCTAAGAGCGGTAAATTAGTCGATCTTGACTATGCAGGCATTTACGTACTATTACTCGACAATCGGGGTTGTGCTCAGACAACTTTGAATAGATTAGCAGACGTTGATTCGTTTTGCCGTATGAAATTCGCACCCTCTAAATATAAGACACTTCTACAGTATCACACATTACTCACTCCAACTCTGCGATTGCAAGTGATGGTCTAGACATAGCTGACAGGTTTACGTACCTTGGGATCTCTATCAGTGTCTCAGGCAATAAGTCTGACGAGGTGAGTATAAGAATCGCTAAAGCTAGAGTAGTTTTCTCCAACCTTCGCCTTTTATGAAGAAACGCACGTATATCACTCTGTGTATGTACGGTTTTATATGCTAGTGATATTAGACGCTTACAGACATTCGACCATCGGTGTTTGTGAAGCATAGCACATGATAGTTACAATCAATGAACAACCAGTCTTGACACCAGTAGACGTATTTTTGTATCGGCCAACAGGTGCTCCTCGTTATAAAAAACATATAAGGCTCCATCAACTATGTTGGTTCTGTCCAGTATTACGTATGCCCCAATTCCATTGTCCTGTGAGCATTGTTCTCTCACACAGTGCCAGATTAGCGTATGAGACATGTTGGCAGATCTAGACATGACAGATGAAGTTAAAGTCACTACATTCAAATTGGTTAGTTTAGGCCCCACTGGTCTGCCTGGATGGGGTCCACCTGCGCATCATATTCATGGGTTGGTGACCCTGCGCGATATGGCATCGAATCGAGCTCAGTAGCGATCTTGTTGTAGATTTCTAGTAGAATCATCTTTTTAACCGTCTTTTCTTTGTTTGCCCAAGTTATCTGTGGTTTTGTTGTATTTATGACGCTATACAGTTAACAGCGCAAGAAAAATATTTTGTCGATTTTCACTTGCCTTAAAGCTGACTTTGCCATAATGGTATTGTGTGGGGGTTAGGTTGCCTAACTTCTGTATGTTACCTAGGTAAATTTATTCATATTAGCTAGATCCCCGTTATGAATCATATTTTTTTAACCATTTTTTTATGGCAATGAAGCATGAATTCCTTACGATTTGTGTATTGTTGTCCGTGATAATAATTTTGTTAACGAGGATGATGATAATATTAATAGAAGTCTATAGTAAGCATTTCATCAAATGCCATTGAAATCTGTCGCTGATAGCCTAGCACACGTTATTCACTGGTATGAACAAAACTTGCGAAAAATTCTGTCACCAAAGGGATGTAATCATCCCTCGCAGTCGCTTCTGGCGATGACTCTTATCGTGTGCTGTGTAAATATCTCTGAGCTCCAGTACTGGAAAGTATTGTATTCACTACGTTGTCGCCATCCGAGGTGTGACGTATTCCCAGTTGAAATCATTTTTAGTCGGACATTCGGACAAATGCTCTTCTCGAGCCTTTTGTACTTGAGATTCATGTTATTGTATATTCGATTACATTTGCCCTTTTAGTCTGGTGTTTTATCAACAATAATCTCTGATGTTTCCTAGGATTATTATAATCTTTTCTTCACCCTTGTTGGCTTCAAATTTTGCCTATAAGAATAAATAGACAATTCTTGTGACAAGACGCTGTCTTATTTCTTTAAATCAAGTTTGCGAGCTTGAATTAAACACCAATCCCATTGTATTTAACCAGTCGTCGAACAACATAACAAAACTACCGCCAGCCGCAACGCACTGACGCGTTTCGACCTTCCTTGATCATCATCAGAGTACGACGGCAAACTGACTATCGAGGATCAAACCGCATTGAATATATATGGAAATCAAATTTAGATATGCGGCTCTCACCTCTAGCAGTCTTGCATACATTGAACTTGACTGGAAATGTCGGCTGCACAATTTCTATGCAGTCACGAACATTAACTGTTTGCAGCTTTCGCCACATATACATATATAGGCAATACAATTTAACAATAATTGATTGCGCGGGTGGTGGTAACAATTCTTTAAATCAAGTTTGCGAGCTAGAAGTAAACACCAATCCCATTGTATTTAACCAGTCGTCGAACAACATAACAAAACTACCGCCAGCTGCAACGCACTGACGCGTTTCGACCTTCCATGATCATCATCAGAGTACGACGGCAAACTGACTATCGAGGATCAAACCGCATTGAATATATATGGAAATCAAATTTAGATATGCGGCTCTCAACAATAATCTATGATGTTTCCTAGGATTATTATAATCTTTTCTTCACCCTTGTTGGCTTCAAATTTTGCCTATAAGGATAAATAGACAATTCTTGTGACAGAACGCTGTTTTATTTGTTCGGCCAAACCTGGATTTATAATGTGTTTCATTACCTAACGATTTTTAATTCTGATCTGAATTTTCTTTCTACTGATTAATAGCGAGTATCATTTCACTATGATGTGTCGGGATGTTGATTTTATATTATCGAATTATTCTTGCCATTTTGAATATTGTGCGACTAAATAAACAATCTGAATCGGTTGTAAAATGAACATATCATTTATTGCACAATTGTTGGTAACCAATATTTATGTCAAACTTGCAAATGTGAATTAAAAACCAATCCCCTTTTTAAACAAGGCATACAACATAGCTGAACTGCCGTTAGTTATACGTACTGATAGTTTTCTACCTTTCTTCGCTGTATATCCAGCTTATCGTAAGATGCCAGTCGTCTTTTCTATCAGATCGACGTTTAGGAAGTTTATCAGTAATTTGTGCATCAAATGGGCATTCTTTTCCATAGTCAAAAGTTGTACTGCCTTTGGTTCTTTCTTGATTTTTCACTTTTATTGATCAAATAGGTAGAATTTCACAGTAAATTGTTTCGCGCTTAGCAAATATTCACCCTATTGCGAAACACCCTTCAATTTATTGTGATTATTGCTAACAGTGTTTATGTTTGCACACTTAAAACCCAATCTGGTTTAGTTGTGAGAACTAATTAATCTGTGCTCACAGATGTGTGTGTGTGTGCGCGCGTAGCAAACGGAGGGCAGTGGTGTGTGTGTGTGGTACACGTGGACTGTTGTTAACACTTATACCTTACTGATTGGCGTACACATTTTCTTGCATCTGTATTTGACGCGTGATTTTGCGAAAGAGCAGCAAAGCCTATGTGCATTATCGATTTCACGGCCGAGCGTTTATCCAAACGAATATATGTGCATAAGCTAGTGAATCAGCTGGTCTGTGCATAAGTATGTTTGATAAATCGCTGAGTTTAATAAATAAATGGAATAAGCGTTTCATGTGAATATGTGCGTATGCTTGTTCATGTATGTGTGAACTACAACGATTAAATTGGAAAATCTGTTAGGAGTTAACCTTTTTTTAATTTTTTGCCAAGAATTTACGGTTGACTAATCAATAGTTAATTAGGGTTGTTTTTTCACTCACTGTATGATTGTTTCTTTTCCGCATGCATACTGAAAGTTCTTTTGTGCGGAGCAATTATTGATTGCGTGGGTGATGATAACACCGATTTAAGTCAAGTTTGCGAACTTTAAGTGAACGCCGTTTTCAGTTTAAATCATTCACACGGTATATTGTCTACTCCCGCTACACATACTGACGTTCTGAGATGATGTTGTCTACCTTATTGCGGAGAAATGGTACTCGTGAAATTGAATCAAGTTCGATGTATTCCAGACGCCTGGAGACACCGCCGAATCTCTGCCTCTTATCTCTGTTAGCCTTTATTCTGTTGTATTTTGGTGCGGAATGGCATCGGTAAAATGAATTTCTATTGGTTGCCAGCTTAAGTGCATGTGGAAATAATTAGTTATTCCGCGCGCTTTAGTAAATCTTGATTTAATGAAAAATGAACGCTGTTTAATATCATCAGTATTAAAGTGTTACTCAACTAACTCAGCACTGACTTATCATTTATTTAATGCATTTGTATTTATTAAACTTACTTTTTTATTATCAGGCGAATATAATATTTTAAATATTCAGTATACTCTAAACTTAATTAAATCGTGTTGTTCTGTTGTTAATAACTACAAATTAGATTCCGCAATTTTGTGGATTGCGGTTCCACCTGACTACCCTCAACGCGCCTGCATTTTTGTTGTTCAGTCTATCGATGGTCCTGGCCTGCCTGAAGACGTTTCCGCAATTCAGTTGATAGTAAGTTGCCAATCGACCTAAAATTATACCGGTTTGGTATCGTAAAGATTCATTATAACGCTGTCAGTACGATTATTAAGGTATGTATTAGGTGTTGCGAACCTAGTAACAAATTAGTTCAGTTGTGACCAGAAGGATAAACCAAAGGCAGCATGAACGGAAAGTATAATCTCATGCACATTCGTTTCGTGCTTACTGACGACTAATCAGTAGGATTCGGTATTACGCCCTTTAACCACTGTATATTTGGGTGAGGAATTTAGGACAATAGGACGGTTAAAGGGCGTAATACCGGCTCCTACTGATGAGTCGCCAGTGAGCACGAAACGAATGTGCATGAGATTATACTTTCCTTTCATGCTGCCTTAGGTCGGTCCTTCTGGTCAACAACTGAACTAATTTGTTATTAGGTTCGCAACACCTAATACTACTTCGTCAGTATTAGTTCTCCGCAAAAACAGTATTTAACAGTACGATTATTAAGCAGGCGTTTCTCATCAACCTGCAAATTTATGGTTATTTGCTAGTTATTATGAAGAATTAATCTATTAATTCGATTTACAATATTTCGCTTGATATATATATATATATATATATATATATATGTTTGTGTGTGTGTGTGTGAGAGAGAGAGAGGAAATACATACAATAAATAAACTTTTAGCATTAGATAATGATCGAAGGATGGTTCGATTCTCAAAGTTGTGACTTTTGGCTATTGAGTAAAGTTAAATTTGTATTTAGCAATTGATTTAACAAAGTTCCTTTTTTAATTCCATTATCTGTTCGTGTTTTTTTTTAGGAAGTAGAGACTGAAGTCAATGTTTTTTGTCAAGAGCGTTCGGCAAAATTCTCGAACGTGCATCATCCCGGCTCACGTCGCACAACTTCACGATCAACTTCCTCGCGACATCGCTCGACCGGTCGGTTGCATCATAAATTGTCTGCCGGTTCTATTTGCTCTTCATCTGCCGGCGCCGTGGCCGGTAATTCGTTTCTTCCAGGTATTTCAAATGGCCATCTTCTCACCAGACAGTTGTGCTTGGCCTCAGGTAGCATTTCCGCATTGTGTCGGTGTATAGGCTCTGCTAGAAAAGTTGCCACAGATGTTCCAGGTGCTAGCGTAGACGGTCCGGTTACAGGGCAGCGCAAGAACCACTCCACTCACCAGAAAGAACAAGTTGCCTGTTTGTCAGATACTTCTGACTCGGTCGTGATGAGTGGCTCAACAGCAATAATTGGTGGCGCTCGGTAGGTGGCATTAATCATGTATAACGTCGTTTAATACTCTTTACACTCTTCGGTCTGTTGCCATTGCCCTTACCGGCCTGGCATCCAGGGTGCCTTGGCTAGTTGTAATGCTTACGGCAACATGAACATCGTCGATGCTATCAGGATCGGCATCTATTTGGAGGCTAAGACTTGAGTTCAGTCTTACTTCACAATTAACATTTAATGTTAAACTTATACTGGTGGAATGAGAACAAGCGTGCCAAATGTGGAGTGAAATTTTAAAAGTTGTTCGTGGTTGCGCAATCTTGTCACCACATTTAATGTATCTACGATTTTCTTTCGTGGGTGGTCGATTTGCACTCACGGTTCCACAATGATCCGATTGATCCTAATTTCCAAGTACGCGTTGAGTTCGGCTTCGTGTTGCATGGGTGATAATTCGTCTCCAAACTCCGATGACTTCCACACCATTCGTACTAACCACTGGAAATGAAGTTCGATCTAATATTGGTTGTCTGGCGACGCTTCGGTACCCCACTTCCAGTACCATCATCAGGCTTCTAATAACACACAGCTCGCTGTTCACAAGACCTGATTTAATCAAATCTTACGCTGGCGTAGGCACTTAGCCCCTACCTCCAAGCTAGACGCCATAGTGAGCTGTCATCACACTTAAATGCGGTGGCAAACTATCTGGTTTTACGTTCATGTGCCAGTGTCTATGCTGTTACGCATGATCAGGATGACTGATTTGATGATGCTGAGCTTTTAAACTATATATAGGGTTATATTGTATCCCTCGACAGTTAAGCTAACGCCCTTTTTGTATATTATAACTATTCTCGATTTTGACAAGCATTCGGTTCAGCTTCATAATAATTTATTCTGCACGACACAATCGCGGTGAGTCCGGTTACAGATTGTACTAGAAACGAAATAGATCAAGGAGGTAAATTTCATTTGCTGTTTTGTGCAATAACTCGTCTATACCTTTCGCATATATGTATACTATTTCCGACATGACGACCGGTGATTCCTAGCTGGTTGTTTTGACGATAGTAACCTAATGCAAACATTCATTCTGACTTGAAGTCTCGTGTTCTGTTTTATCGCTGAGTTCACATTTATTGTTAATTAGGCAGTTATGACACGGTAGCATGTGCGTTAGAGTTATTGTGGCCAATGAGGCTTTGAAATTAGTTACTCTGAGCATATTTTGCCCAATGAAGGCCATTCCAAGAATATCGAATATAACAAATGAAAACAATCTATTCCAGTATGGAATAAGTGATCTGATCTTCTTTAACAGTTAATAAAGAGTCCATGCTGCATCAGCCGGTGTGCTGTATAAATCATGCCGCCTTATTTTCTAGGTCTCAGGTGGTAGTTAAGCGAAGTCTAGCTTGAAACTGGTGCATCAGAGTGGAAGTTGTAAATAGCATTGTTCACATGCATGTGCTCTTGGGATAGGTAGACGGAAGGTGATTTACCACGCTACATTCTTTGTGTTGCAACTGCTCGGTTGACCTCCATTTGGTGCTCAAGTCAAAAGTTGGTTTCTTCAATGAAATATTAGTGTATTTGCTAGGCGAGTCCGTTAGACTGGTGCGTTTGGCGTTCTGCATACACGTGGTATCCAAAGTGTTTGTTACCGGGAGACAAAAATTGCTTCGACCGTGTCACAATGTTTAACATTGTGTAACAACCAGGCATCGTGCAGCCTCTGCTACCCGGCGTTGCAGGAAAGGCTGTTCGTGTCTGGCCTAGGTTAGGCTTCGCTTTCATCGATCACGAGAATTGTAAACGCTTGCGTGCCTACTCAACCATTCTTAGAATAAAAAAACGTATTTCTTTAAAACTCTATCCGATTTCGCGTCTGGCCTTGAACGGTATTCAGTCAATCTAGGACGACCGTCAAATTTAGCGTCAAGATCAAGGCTGCGCGACAAGCGTAACTCAAGAATTGTATTAGTTGCAATGCCTGTGGTATTTGCAACAGGCTCAACAAACCTCATCGTGAATTCGGTGGGCTATGCTTGCTAGCCTTACGTGCAGAACCTTTCCACGTAGCGTAGCTGCGTTTATTATGCCAATAAGATTGTGACGTGTCATCTTACCTAGATCAATCACATTATGGAAGTATAAAATGATTCCGTGTACATGACACTGGAGCGGCCGTCTGTATTACTTGCGAATATGTTCGCAGCAGAAACGAAAACACATTTGCAGCTAATTGTCAGGAACATTTGTGTTGTTTGTGGAATCTGTAGCCGACAATGTACCAAAACAAAATTTTAACGATACTAAAGTGAAGCTTTAGCGAGGCTTGGCTTATCTCCTGGCTATAAAAATTCAGAAGAGATGCAAGCTTCGTAAGTACCTTGGCGATGGCCACTCCGCGGATAAGAATCGACACGAGCTCAATGTTGCTAATATTTCAAATTTCTTGTAGAGTCATCTTCTAAACTGTCCACCTTTAGGTTGCCAGGCCTAACTGAGATGCTTGATATTGCTTGACAATCGATAAATTTAAAGTTCATTAGGAAGCCGTATTGCATTAATTTGAGTTTAGATTGAGCCTGTGTCAGTCTAATTTTATCATTAGCCTATCTGGCAATAGAAACTAAACGCGCGGTCGCGCCACCAACATAGCCCGTGAGTTGAAAAGGCTCGCCAATCGTCACCAACGGTAAGATCCACGTATGTGTGTGTACTTGCGTTATGCAAAGACAACGGCTTATTACGAGAAGGCTTTTTTGGAATGCTTTTAATTTAAATCGATTTCACTTATGCGCAGAATTTCTTTAATGTGTCTGCCGTGTGAAATAATCAATCGACAGACATTTAGATTGACAAACACTAGCGCAAATCGCTTAATATCGTGTACCGTGTTAAAGCAAACAAACAATTAAAAGTCAGACAGTTAAAGTACTCTTGCGTAGGATGCAGCACGTTATCGCCCAACGTTGGTTCCAGCTATTAGTTTAATAGAATCATTTGTTTACAAAATCTAATTTTTCGCATCAATGCATCAATATGATTGGGACTTGTGCTGTATTGTGACGCCTGGCTTGCGTTATTTTGTTGTTTTATTTGTGAAGTGGGTTCGACTGAAATTTAACTGCCTTTGACGACATGAATGAGCGTTAAATGAACATGGGTTTCGCGGACGGTGCGATTGATTATTTAAACCAAACTTGTAATATGGATATAAGCACCAATACCACTCTATGCACACATTTATCAATATAGACCAAGCATTGCATATAGAAAAGGATAATCACAAAACATTGGTTAGTATTTAACTAAAATTGTGTAGCGTAGTGCAAGTGGATGCGTGGTTAGTGCAATAGGCTACGAGGCAGACTTGCCCTGGGTCGAGCCCTGCGTGAAGAGTTCACAATAAGGTCGAAACTGATCTACTGGACGAATTGCATTTTCTGTACGACAATACTTAGTTTATACTGAAAAATGTATGCACTAATGGGTTAGTTGTTTATGTCAACCTTTTATCATCGCCCGCGCAACAAATGTTCAATTCAATACCACGTACCCCACTAGCGTGGTGACTGTTTTACAACGACAAGGTGTAAGAGACATTTATAGAAAGGCACACATGAGGCTCTCTAAATCTTTTTAATGGTAGCATGAACCATGCCGGATCTAAAAGGGGCAGCCATCATCCCGAGTTTGGTCTAACTGCAAAGGGCAAGTTTCGGCTGCTGAAGGTAACTTTGGCCAGTGGTATCTGGGCAGATAGTTCTCGTCAGCTTTGGTTGGCATACTATCTGGGAGAAAGAAACCTCCGAATACAAGCCATCCACACTAGGAATGGGCGACCTAGTGTTCTTTTGCGGTCCAAATATAACCATAAACATTACGAATTACAATGTTCGCTTTTTATGGTTATATGGCTGTGAAACCTTAGTCGCTATTAGCTTTTGTATAGTTGTGCATGATGATGATGATGATGATTGAAGTCAGGCTTTAAGTAATTGGAAAATTTGTGTACGGGCACCACCAGTTAGCATAGCACACAATGAATATGATCCTCGCATGGTATTCCTAATTAAAACCTACTTGAAAGTTGGTTTTTGTTGCGCAATGCGATTATCACATTTATCGTATCCACGATTTAATTTCGTGAGTGGTCTCAATTCCACAGTTATCCGATTGGTTTGCTTCACTCGCTATTAACGAACCCTTTGATGCGGTACAGAAACAAAGGGATCCTCGGTATTTGCCAGGCCTACTGGTGTCGCCAATTTATGCATGTGCAGCTCTTCGCCATTCTTAAGTTCTTATGGGATGAATTCCTTCTTCCAAATTTCGCTAATAAACCATTCAGTGAAAAGTTTGTCGGTTTCAGCAGTTTTGCGATTCCTCGTGAGTTTTCCTGTGACTTACACTTTACCAAAGTTTGAGTTTCGATTTCAATAGTGCAACAAAGTGGGGAGACCACTTTATCGCTAACTATGTTGCTTGCAATATGTGGCGGATTTAATAGATTCTTCGTGTTTGACGAGCTGCCCTTCTGTAGGTGAAGGCGCATTTGCTTTTGGCAGAATAGTCACGTCATGATATGGTCAGCTCTGATCTGCGATTTGCAATTACGGTCACGTGTTGAAGAGATGTGCTCTTGGTAGAGATAGCAAAAGTAAGCTCGCAGTTGGTATTGTCGTGAAATGAGCAAGGCTTGCTGAACATTGTCCTCCGTGGTGTTCCAGGTAGTGTTTGATACTGTATCGCAGGTAGCCCTTGGTGGCTGTGTAGCAGCATTGACGTCTGGCGACTTACTGTATGTTTGTTTAATCTGATCATTTTTAATGGTAAGTATTCTTCATTTGCGCAATTGTTGCAAGCAAGAGATAACTCTCCAGACAAGTGTTGGTTTCGTTGCAAAATCGGATAGTGGAAAGGAACTATACCTGGCCGGGTCTCTATGCCATTTGAATTCGGGAATAATCGTCTTTTCTCAGGAATGAGACCCCAATAAGGCATTTTTTTAATGCTTAAAGCAGTTCTGGTCACCTGGAAACAACCAACGCGAATACCGCAATTGTTCAGTTCATCATTCATGAGAGATTGACTTATGTGTGAAACAGGAGCCCTTATATTTCAAGAGCTAATGTATAAACTATTCTTAGGCTTAAGGAACACATTATGATCAGCAAAAGTTGCTGAAGTCCACCGTGCGCATGGCGCTATTCAGCTTCACAACGAAGCAGATAACGCCACCAGTGGTCTTCCCCTTAATTATATTGGAAACTTATGCATGTTTGCACGGTTATTTATCGCAACCATATTCGAAACAAAAAAGTCTCTTATGCACTAGTCGATTACTGATTTGAAGTTTTGGGTAAGCACTATTCTTGTTTAGCCTTTTTCGCCGGAATCGCATAAAGAGCCTTTCCATCTGCGTACCTCAATCATCCTCAGCGTCAACAGTCTGCTTTCGCCTCACCACTCTGCAAGACTCAAAAGTTAAGTCGATCCATTTCATACTGTGTAACGACTAATGCACCATGGAATCATGATAATCTGTGGGCTTTAAAAAAGCACAATGTCGACAATTCATAGTTTGTGGTGGATAAGTTCTGGTGACTCAAGGCGTATCAGCTTCTACGAAAAATTTTAAGCGTATTCGCCTTAAGAGCTAACCTTCGGCAAACTACGCAAACCTCTTGAATCGCCCGTCTATTTCGCTAGGCACTAAGCTCAATGGCTTAAGTCAAGTCCTTTCTTTATACAGCCAAGACTTGGAGATGATCTCTTCTATCTGGCAGCACCTTGACAGTTTCATCTACCGATGTACTGGCCTGATGTGGTTCAGTTGGTTGTCAGCTATGCATCAAGATGCATTAAACAAGAGCGCAATTTACGTGCAATGAGGCAGGATGCTAGCGCGAAGTGCTACTTACTGCTATTGCCAGAGACATTTTAACTTATTGCGTAGATATGTTACAATCCACGGCTCCCGTTGGATTGCGATGAAAATCAATCAGTTTTAAGAGTGATGGTGCCAGTTCTATTTGAACTAACAACCATTTTATGGATTGTCTGTCGATTCAACCTTTATAACATAGAGCAATCTTCAGGTTCCGAACAAATTTTAAAAAGATATTACTCTATATTATTCGGGTTTTCTAGCGGGATATAACCAAAAAGTATCTTTTGTTTAATCAGACGCACAAAATAAAAGATAACGTAAGAGCGTAATTTCATCAGGTTTTTGTAGCTGTTTCTACTGTTGGTCAGTTTCTTTGGCACACTAGTATGAACATTCTCCTGGACGACTTTCTATGCAATTGTGATTGTGTTCGGAATTCACCAATACAGTTTCTGATAAGCTTATTTCTCCCATTTATTAGCAGAGCATGATGCATCACAACGCAGTGTGCCATTATATGTTTGCATACTATTAATTAAACTCTAATGCAGCATAGCACACTAAGGCTGCCCTGCCTTATGACTGCGAAGCTTAATTATTTGTGATTTTTCTGGAGAGACAAGGCCAACCATTGCTATTATTGTACATGCCTGACCTATCCTTATTGAACTGTTTAGCACGACACGATCCATCGCCCATATGACAAGGTCTGGGCTCTAGTGATATGTGTACTCTTCTTAATAATCGTATATTTATATATATATATATATATATATATATATATATATATATTGCCAGTAAAAACTCAAAATTGCATGAAGTAGCATGTGCCTGTCCTCTGTGCCACCAGTGCCGGTGTATATGTATAAATAAAGTTCGAATATTATTTCTAAAAGGCTATACAACTTTTAATTGAATGCTCGATAATGTAAATCAAGTTCAGTGTCTGAACATCAGCTGATTTTTATAAACCTTGATAAATTATGTTTGACTCGATAAGCATGTATCTTCGTGTACCTTTGACATTTTTCAGTTACATAACTCGGAGTCGACCAGTTCGCTATCTGCCCGCAATCGGGGCCTATGTGCATCGCTAATTCTCCTAGAAGGGCAATCGCTTCGGAATTTGCAAGGAACATTGTGATCATAAAAAATTGTACAGCTCTCCGAAATTTTTGTTTTCCTAATACATTTTCAATAGAAAATAACGTGCATTCTTGAAAATAACATGCTACGTGTATTAACGTAGAACGTTGGCATTGTATGTAAGGCGACGAAAAAACGGAATTTTTATTTTCTATTTACGGCTTTACAAGTTTTACGGATCTCCTAGATCCATCGTTGGATGAAAGTATTATTGATAGATTCAACTATTTGCGCATATATATATATATATATATATATTTCTTATAAGGAAGAAAAACAAGTTAATAGCATCACCTTACAATCTTTTATTTATTTACATCATGGATTTTCATTTCATTATGCGGGTGGTAGCTAGTCCCACTCGGTTTTACTTCTATTTCTTGTTTCGGCTGATTAGTGAGTGTATGTTCCCATGTCCGTGAGTGTAGGCCTCAATTTCGCTGTACTGCAGAGTTGTGTGCGACCAAATCTATCGTCGTAAAGTCCATCCCCTCCTCAACGTGGTACGACGGTGTCAACCATGTCTCGATGGCCGATCGTACATGGGCTAACGGGGCTATGGCGGTGGTGTCACCAGGGCGTGGTGGATTTCCGACCGGCAATCGGATCTCCTATAAAATACCACATGAGCCCGACGACGGCACCATGACTCGGCGTGTGTTCCCCGCCACAAAAGGGTTCAACAGCCACAGGATTACATGGACTCCTGGACAGTACCCCGTACTTCCGAATGGCGAATGAGCTCTCAACAGCCACCGGCAACCATGCAACTTACTGCTGCCTTGCAGACTGCGCTTGGATGTGCAAAGGCTAGAGGTGCGTCCTCGATCAAAAAGCCGGTATAAACCACGCCTTACATAAAATTGCAAACGCAACTCATTAAGCCAGACTGATTTCGCAATTTTTGGCCAATATATGGTGATGGTTAAAATTGCCAACAGTAACATTTGGTTTAGTAATCTAACTTATTCTGCGCAGTGCACGCCAGGTTTAGTGTTATACAAACTTTCCTTCTTTCAGGTGGGTCCACGAGGGTATAGCTATCGGTATAAAATTCGAACTAGTCAGCTGCGATATGAGTATTAATTTGCAGGATTTGATACTCTCTATATTCTGATATAAATTAAACATCATCTTATAAAAAAATGTGCTAGAATAGGACCATCGAAACAAAAGGTATTATCCCATATGCACCTGCGTCTTGTAATTAGCGGGAGACGGTAATACGCGCTAATACACACTAACGATTTGTTCAAGACATCAAACAGCTAAATTCTGCAGGCTTGTATGCGCATGCAAAGTGCCGGATCCTACTGCTAAGTCACAGGTAAGCACTTTTTTCATGCTTTCACTGGCTTCAGAGAGAATGGTTACAAGCATATAAGTATTAAGTCATCAAGTCATGTCCAGCCATACAAAAGTCGAAAGTGATTAATGTTTCACTGCCATATAACCATGAGTGAAAAAAATAAATAACAGAAATAATATATCAGACAGATTATTATTGAGATTTAAGAGAGAGAGAGAGAGATAGAGAAGGAACACCTAGTAACTATGAGTAAATTTAATAGGATAACTCACAGAAATGAGGCAGCCAAACCTCTCCACAACACCATTATGGCCAAGTTAGCATTCGGGCAAGGCAACAACTTGTGCTTGCCTCATGGGTGTTGTACATTAAGTCAATGAATATTTTAAAAATCTTGCTTTATAAAATAAGGTTGTTTTTATGGAACTTTCCACCATCCAAACATTAGAGGCAGCAGAGAGTTGGTTGTGCATGTTAGCACGATGAATATGTCGGGAAAATATCTTGGTAACGATGTGGTACACTTGGCTAGGGCCAGTCTCCATCAGACCAAAAATTTATGACTTCATGATTGTCTTTATTACAGTTATAAAAACAATAAGTTAAGCTCACCTACAATGTTTCCTGTGTGAGCTCTGAAAAATAGCTGAACTGCCCACTGGATCCCTAGAGACCTGGTTAATTAAACGCACATAAATGTGGTACCACCACCATAGTAAAAATTTTCAAACAGCGCCACTTAGTTCATACACGAAAAATTCACACATGGTTACATGATATCCGCATTTTTTTCTCCCGCTAACTATAAAAGAAAAATCTATATTGAAGTCAGTATGCTTTAATCGTAGTGATATTTCACATCGAAAGGTTAAAATGGATGAAGACAAAAAGCAGCAGAATAGTTCGCAATTTACTGTTATAAATGAAAGAAGTGTGGTTCCGCAAAGTTAAAATAAAGCGTCACAACATAAAACAACCATTTACGTGCGTTTCACAAGGAGCATTTATGCAATCTGTAGACGAATTCGATTCGTGTTTACAGCACCAGAAAGCAGGAATTAAGGTTAGATAACGTATATTCCAGTGACAAACAACGCTGATCTGTTAATATATTCATAGGTAAAAATAAAAAGGAAATCTATCTAATGCAAAATAATAGTGGCAAGGAAAAATATTATATGCAAATTTGCAAAGCATTTATATTCATGCGTAAACTAAACCTGTCAAGTGTTGTGTAGAATTAGTATTAGAACACATGGTACAGCCTTTCCTGGCAATTTTTGTGATTTTGACTGTTCTAGCAGCAGATTGTAGCATTATTATTTGGACAGCGAAATCCGACTTTATGAGGATATTACTTATTCCGAAACTGCAGCATAACCTCATGATACAGGGACGGCAAAACTTGAAAAGAAAAAGGATTTGCCAAGACCAAATGACGCACAAAAATGTGACTTCCACCATGTTTTTTCAAAAGCGCAGGCCTTCTGCTTAAACAAAGAACAGACTACACACGTAAGAATAAAAAATAATTATTGCTAGATATAATCTTGAATTGATCAGACGTCTGCAACATATGAATGCACACAATTTGCAATTCACTTTTGCATTTGCTACAATTGCATGGAGCATAATAATAGAGCCATGAAAAAATGTTAGCAATATTTTTAAATTTTACCAGTTAATTTTTACTTTTATTCCTCTTCAGTGCTTTACCCACACTCGTTACAAAAATGTAGGAATCATAGTCAATATTGTCGCACGAATAAGTTCATTCTCAAGACACCTATCTTTGTGGGACGGAATGTGCGACAAGATGGTATGAGTGTTACGTAAATTTTGAGTGAATGGGTGAATATAACATTTAATCCTCTTTAGAAGAGTTTAAAATTAAATACTATAATCGAATCTGCACATTTACGTTATCTGTGTTGTGAATACCACAGAATATTTCCCAGCCAATCATTAAATCGAGATTGTTTCCAGTACGTGATGAATTGCAGACTGTGGAAGAATACCGAAAATGGTATTCGAAGTATTGTTATCAAATGAAGCTGCAACGAAGATGAAGTCATTTAATTGTGAAAAGCAAGACAAATTTTGCAGTGAAATAAAATATGAAGCAGGTCAAAAATAGTAGCATTGAAAAATTATTCTCAGGTCTAAAATGTAACTCCTTGCGCATCACACGTTCTGAAATATATAGCAAGAGACTAAGGTTTTGGCCAAGCCCTTAATAAATTAGTTAAACAGGAAATTAGACTTGACAGTTTACGACACTTTTCCACAAAACGATTCTAGTATTTAACACCACAAATTCACTGATGCTAAAATATCAAATTAAAGGGGACACAATTTAGTAGTTAGTAAATGATCGAAATTGTGTGTAGTATGCGGCAGGGTGGCTCAATGGTTAGAGCACCAGATACCGAAGCAGATGTGCCCAGGTTGGAGCACTGCTCGCGGCAAATTCTGACCAGTACGTGATGAGTTCCCAATAAGAGCGAAACCGGTCTACTGGATGAATTTCCTTTTCTATACTATACAATTCTTAGTTTATACTGGCATAGGAAAGTAATTAATGGGTCAGTTGCTTATATCAAGTTCGCAACCTTGATTATAGTAAAGACCATTTATTGCCTAGTATATCCACGGACATTGTTGTAATTCGTTTAAAATTCAAATATCGCATAAATGTTCCCCCATACTCAGAAAACCATTATGCTCCCCTAACATAAACATCATGCACAGCTCTTTGTCGAAAATAGATTCCGCTGCCTAGCCGAAAAATTCTGTTTCGAACACCGACTGTAGAGGAACACTAAGTTGGAAATTTTTAATCGATACAAATAGACCTTAACTAGCGATAATGTGAAAGAAGCCAGTAGTGGCGATGCAGTGGCACAGTTAAACATTTTAGGTAATGTTTTGCAAAAAATTGTAGTCGCCTTCGTAAACCGCTATTAGTCAGTTTTCGGTCATGTTTGAATGAGCATCATGAACCGTCGAAACGCATCGGTTGGTTCGAAAGAAAAACATGACGGCCTGCTGCGCTGAGAATTTAAAAATGAACTGCAGCCACTTAAAAAAATCAAAGACTTCTCCGATTTGCATTAGTTTATGCCGTCTATGCTCCTTGTAGTTTTCCTTTTAGAGTGTTAGCGATTACCCTAATTTGCACATACGGAAAAAGAGACTCATTTAGGCTAATGAACCAACCACACCTGTATTTAAAATTTTAATTATAAGCCAATTAAAGTTTAATATAAAGAAGAAGAACTGCGACACGTAATTGAAATGTGAAATGAATGCTTCAGTAGACTCACTATCATTTTCGGCTATGAGGGGTTTAAATAGGATATAACAATAATTGATTACGCGGGTGGTGGTCACAATGCTTTAAATCAAGTTTGCGAGCTTGAAGTAAACACCAACCCCATTGTATTTAACCAGTCTTCGAACAACATAACAAAACGGTAGTTTTGTTTGGGATTGTTGCTTACTTCAAGCTCGCAAACTTGATTTAAAGCGTTTAAATAGGATGTCGAAACGTGAAACTGACAGAACAAATACGAGCATAGAGTGTCTGATCAAAAGCTCCATTTCCTTAGTACTAAGCTGACATTTTATACACGAACCAGTTAGACGTCATAAAGCTTCTTGGATCATAGGCAAATCGCAGACCTTGCCTAGTGAACTTTTATGTTTCGCTTTGTACAGCAACAATTATCAGGTCGCATAAAATGAAATTACAACATTTCCATTAAATCATTAAAATTAAACGATGAATTTGAAATTGTATCTGAGCCTTTTGAGACAATCGAAGAGTTTTCTCCGTATAGGACTCCATAAAAATCATGTATTTTAACAAAATTAAGTCTTCAAACAATTAAAGCTAGCCTGCAGATTGCAAAGCGATGATTGCGTCGATAAAAAGATCATTAGCAAAACGCAAACCTAACTAGGTCACGTCCATTGTTAGAAATAACCGTTTCTGACGAACTTCCCATTCGACGGTTAACTCCAGAAGGTCTCCGGGTATCTTGACCGAATTATCGGTCACATTTTCTATACTCATGAGGCAGATTTATCATACCCATTCTCCTAGTATTATCCATAAATCAAGCATTTTACCAAGACTTCAGACAGAAGACATGGACAAAACCACTTATATTATTGTATTTAATGAAATAATGACAGGAACACTTGCAATTACCTAGTACAACTCGAGTGCACAATAACGTAAAGTCAATAGGTTGATGTTTTTTATTACTAATCACTCATGTTAGTTAGTTAGTTAGTTAGTAAGTGACAGATTTATTTAAAACATCTATATTAGTAAAAAAAACTTTGAAGGGTCAAACACTCAGAAGATATCAGCTACAACAACTCAAAAATAATGTTACGCCTCATAATAAGTGTTGTGGACAAAAAGCACCATCACAAGGCCAAGATGCCCCACGACTACTTAAAAAGCCAAATATTAACGAAAAATAAGCAACAACAATGAGCACAAACGCATTTATGGATTTGCTGTGGTACTCAGTGGCTCGCTGGTTTCTACAAAACCAAAAAGATATTCCACTGACAGCATGAGCAAAATGTACAATCCCGTCAACGCGTCTGCATCATGCTTAATGGATTTCTTCGCCGCCTACACACTACAAAACTTTAGTGCCGATTCCGGCCTACGCGTGGGCGAGACACGCGCAATGCGTGCAAAGTAGAAATGCAAACGCTCCAGGCTAAATTAGGATTATCCTGGTGGTCTCTTATACACAACCATTAGTACCACCTAATTCGCGCCAAAAACATAAGCATACATTTAACAAACACGCACACAGAAGTAATGCCCTCAAATGACGTGACATACGAATTAGCAACAAAATTACTCAAAGAAATATACCAAAGTTGAAACGTCAACTGAACCATTTCATCTGGATACCTTAAAATTTATTAAGCACAGTATATATATATATATATATATATATATATATATATATATATATATATAGTATTAAAGTATTGTGGCGAAGTTTATTACAGATATATTGCTTAAATTCCATATACCGTAAATCATATGAATCTTTACTTATTGGCCACTTTTAAATTAAAAAACACTAAACATGCGAACAATTGGTGAGGAAAATACGAGATAATCAATTCTTCTTTTCTTCTATTAATCGGCATGGTGATTAAATTTTAGCAAATGAATATGGGGCACGGAGAACAGGTGAGAAGCAAGTAGATATTACGATTTGTTAGCAGAACACGATCCTAGTATTCGTGAGAGATTGCTATCCCAGTTAAAACTGCCGATGGAGCACTTGTGAGTACTCAAACTGTCTACCGAAACAAATTCATATGCTCAATGCCAACAATTTAATCGAAAACTCCAGCTCGTTTGATAGCTGTAAAACGTGCATCAGTAGACAACTTAAGAAAATAAAATTTATTACATATACATGATAATTATATATATAAATATATTTAGTTTTTAAAACAAAACTGCAAAAATGGAGCAAGAATAATTAATAGGCTAATCACAACTGCGCTGCAAAAGACATGGGTTACTCATTATACTTAATTTGACATGTACTCCAAATAAAATAAGGTAGGTAAACCACAATACCGGGCCAAGAAATAATCGGTATACAATAGGTAAAATGATTTTACAATCAAAATATTGTTCAACAGACTATTAAAACGTCTACTCTGGCGAATTAATGCAAAGGAAGAATGCTTGAAAGCAGTGAGCAGTTTCATAAATAAAAAGCTACGAAGAGCATATCAATAAATCGACCAAGTTGTCGTCATGACTTTTACCAGTTTGGAAAACTGAAATGGCGGATTAGAAGCTTTGCTTTCTTAAAACGAAAATAAATTAAAAGCGTTATATTTATGCCAAACAAAATGTTAACTGCAAATTATGCGTAATATGTATATATAACCGCTTTTTCGTAGGCAACAATACCACAGGAAAAAGGCAAGAAAACCATTTTAAAATTTATTACAAACGGAAAATTTATAAGACCTAAACAATATCGTAGATAAATTAAACGAGATAAACCAAATGAGGTCCGAACTCATAGCAGAGCTCACAAGAGAAGTCACTGTATCGAAAATCGCATACCACGTATGTCGACCACCCGATATATAATAAATGAGTTTAAAGGTCATTGGAGGAATTAAGATGAAAATTTATTTGTGACAGTTGTGTCCGCTCCAACGATGCCGGTCATCATTGGTCAAACTTGCTAACAGGATCTCCATGGTAGTCACAAACACACCTGCCTAGTAGCAGAGCAGAATTGTCTAAGTAAACAATATCATCTGTTATACGCTCGGATATATTGGTTCTTCTTCGATTATTAATAAAAAAATTGACAAATATCGTAATGAAAACATTGATGACAACAACGGTAAACGCAATCAAAACTAAGATTTTACTTTATGCAGCAGTGACGCTGATTTTGAAATTATAAACGACATTGATGACGCGATAGTAACTGATATTTAAAAAAATAATTCTTCCACTACATCAGCTGCAAAACAGGCAGTCGCGACAAAATTGACTGCAATACATTGACGAAAACTGACAATGCAAGACGAAACAGAAGTGCCCCAGTTAGAAGCTGTATCTTCCTGTTGAATGTCAAGCAAATGCGAAAAATGATTATGCAACCGGATTGCTTCTTCAACTGAAAAATACATTTCGTATTTAATATAGATCTTGAGAACTAACATGTGGTGAAGCCAATCGCGCATTACATAGTATGAAAGTCAATTTCCAAACGCACATGAAAATTTATAGTCCAATCCACTTTGGATAAACAGTTTAAGATATCGAATTCATGTGCTCGTGAAACTAAGACAAACCGAATCCTTGAAATGGAAAATATCGAGCTACTAAAACTCGTAGCAAAATTTAACCAAACAGTCTGAAACCAGAATTAGCAGTTAAAAATGTAATGAAAACAGGCAGTATTATTGCCATTCTGAGAGAAGACATGGCATGCTTTTACGCAGTAAGACGTAGAAGCGTAAAAAAACTAAGTTAAAATAAACAGTCAGAGTAGGAACAGAGAGCACTACCACTTTTAATTCACGCCTAGGATTAGACAATTGTTTTTTTTTCTAAACTGCTAAAGAAAAATCAGGAAAGACAGAACTGATAACACACAGATTGGCTATAGGCTGACGCTAGAAGTATGTACGGTGGTTAACATTTCAGCAAAAATCCGAATCAGAACCACAAAATAGTCAGAATAATGAAAACATGAGGTTGTGGCGGAGAGAAAACAATAATTCTAAACGAATGGAGCCAAAAATTACTTATTTACACTAAAACAAGTTTTTTAAAATATTATTTCGACATCATAAAAACAGCAAACATCAAAAAATTTTACATGTGCAGTCCCCAATAAAGTGTCATAAAAATCAAATTAAAGAAATAATAACGAGGCAGACACAAGAGACAAAGAAAATGGGAGCTGGTTCGTGAAAATGCAAGCATGAATAATTGGAGAAATACAGACGTCGGTTGAAATGTAGATGCCGAAGTGCACGGTCCACCTCTGATGACACTCTAAAACATGAAGTTATTTAAAAGTTCATAAGGACTATTAAAATTGATACGTTTTTATAAATATGTAAGTAATATTATTCATATTAGATGAAAGCTACGCCAAGTTTTATCGCGAACAAACCTTACGTGTTATTCAGGTATTTTTTTTTAAAATTTGTTTGCGTAGTGCCAGCTTTATATTTTCCAATGTCGCGTTTTTCGTACGCGGGTAGTAGTTTTGCACCGCTAGTTTCACAAAGATCCGATTGATCACAATTTCCAATTTCGTTTTGTCTTCGATTGGGCCGAGTTTGTATTCGTCCCAAATGGAAATGCGGTTCTATCAAATCTTTGTTTTCCAATGCCGCGTTTTGGGTACGCGGGTAGTAGCCTTGCACCGCTAGTTTCACTATGATTCGATTGATCACAATTTCCAATTTCGTTTTGTCTTCGATCCCAATGGAAATTCGCAACAAACATGTTATTGAACCGCATTTCCATTGGAACGAAGACAAACTCAGCCCGATCGAAGACAAAACAAAATTGTAAATTGTGATCAATCGGATCTTTGTGAAACTGTCCGTGCAAAGCTACAACCCGCGCGTACGCAAAACGCGGCATGAGATAGGCATGGAGATCACGTGTGTTTTAAAGTAGGATAAAAAATTGCACAAGACAAGATCAGGATATTTAGTGTAGTAGAATACAGAAGAGCTGATTCTTTCCTAATAAACCCGTGTTCTACCACGTACTTCTGGATTCTTGGCTTTCTGTGACAAGAATTTTGTGTGGCGTGATCTGTTTTGTAGTGGTACAGCAAGACAAAGCACCGAATTAAAGAATTTAAGTATTAATGTACTTGAATGACAATGAACTAATTGAATTAAGTAAATAAGTTCAAAATTATATTTTATTTTTTTTGACTAGGTTGGTCTAATTATTTTTTATAATTGACCAAAATAAACGATTTAACACCAAATATTGTTAATATACTCTTCTATCTCCGATGAGTCCAACATGTATTTACTGATGGATATTTCAATCGACACGCAGATCATTTTATTCAAAATTTGAACTTCTTATTTCAACAGCCCACAAAGTTCTACACCACCGACTAATACATAGTTTTAATGATAATTATTTTATTAATTACTCACGGTCACATTTATGCGTATTGAAGTAAACCATAATAACTCCATTTGGGATTGAATGTATAAAAATTCTAATGAGTGTGTAATAACTCTTATCGGAAAAGAAATATTCTATTAACCATAGATCAATATCACCCGGCGCAAAATCAATTCAATATCAAACTTTGGTTTAAGGAAGCTCTTGCGAATTGCTACCATCAAATTTGCTGTATCCATGATGGATAATCCGACATTTTCAGTGGATAGTACACGTTGAAGCCTTTAGACTGATCAAAAGAATGAAAAACTACGAAACTGCCTCGCTTCATTAGATTGTTTTTCACTTACTTAACTTGAAATTTCCTTATATTCCAGATGCCCGGCTGTCATAGATAGCATTTATGGTGGCTTTTCTCCGCAAACTGCCGGAGAAGTTACAAGACTTATTTAGACTATCCACGGTTTTCTTTCGTTGTTAGTCGATAAGCAATTATTAATAAGCGCAGCGTCTATTAATATCCACCAATAAATCTGTGCACTATCTACTGGATACTGATTTTGAGATACATAAAGATAGAGGAAACAGGAAGTTTCCCTTGAACAGGGTCATTCTGAACCTCTCTAAAATTCAGGCCATAAATTCCGGCGTCTTCATGGTCGCTGACGAGACACATGGCACGTCATTAAAAGTTGGAGTTTCTACCTTCATCCAGTAACAATTTCGAAATTTCTTTTTATCGCTAATCACGCATTATGTCATAAGTTTTTGTAAGTGGTTCATAAAGCGCTACCGCTCTTACTCCTTTGGCAGAATGACCACTACTTCTAAAACGGAATTGGGCGTTCAATTCAAAAACGTCTTTACGATTCAACGCTGTTCGATGTCCGCCGTGGCTGGCAGTTAACTGCTTCTGAAGATTACTAAGCACAATGCGATCTCTTAGTTTCGCAGCAGGTGCTTCATTTTAAGGAGTATTCGTATTCGCAGCGAATGAGGTCGAAGGTTTCATCATAGGATGATAAGCCAAGGCTTGCGTGTCTCCTTCAGAGTGTACGAACGTTGTTCTGCATGAGTGAAGATACAGGTGGCCCAGCAGAAGCATGGGCACCGCTCAAAACTCTCTGCATATATGTATCAGTTGTTAGTGCATGGACACTCGGACGCAATACGGACTTCCGCATAGAGCGGCCAGTCTGTCATGTGATCCATTAATTTAATCTGTAGAACACACGTAATACGCCCTCGTTGTCTGGACAGAAGAAAACCAACGTCAAGCTAAGTACTATTAGGTCACAGTGCCACTGGCATGTAAGCACAAATAGCAAAATGTCGGTTTATGAAAATTTGGTTCAATATTATCAGGTTCTGAATAATTGTACTGCTGGAGAACTTGATGCCGTTATCGCGGTTATTTTCAGCTAGGGCCAAATTACCTGCAGCTCCATCTCCAGTTTAATCCAGACCTAGTTTCGCTTGGAAAGCATCGCTCATCATTACGATGCTGGAACGTCGTTCGAGGACAGAAGTACAATCATACGGATTTTTCAAACATCATTATCTATATTAACAGGATGGCTGAGTTGGCAAGTACAAATTTGCGACACGCAGAACCAGCTTTCCTACGCGGAACCTAGTGTAAATCAAACTCTCCAGTCAAGGGCTGTTGCTGCATCACTGGATATAAATTGATAACATAACTGGTTATACTACCTTTGCATTAGGATGCCAAAGTATCTCATTAAATACGTTTGCGCCGGAACATGACAAATTTTCAAATGCTCAAAGCAATGATCTTTCCCAAAAAACAAACTATATTGACACCGCGCTTAGCCAATTCAGTAGCCGAACAGTTTCGGAATTTAAAATCTATTGAGTCTAAACACTGGTACACATAAAACGATACACATAAATAAACAAACATATAAATATATACTCATATCCATAAATGAATACATGCATATATGTATACACACATTCCTGCAAACATACATACATACACACGCACGTACATAAAACATGCATACAAATATACACATGCATGCATACATTCATACATACATGTATAAATACATACACACACATACAAACAAACATACATACATGCATACATACGACATACATACATACGACATACGTACATGCATACGTACGTACATAAATACATACGTACGTACATAAATACATACGTACGTGCATACATACATACGTACATACACACGTACATACAGACATACATACATACATGCACACTGACATATATGCATATATATATATTCTTATAAATAGGAAAACACAAATAACAAAGTGGATAAAGGCCATTTATTTTGTGAATACTAATCCTCTCTTATACAATCATACATATTTATACATTTTGGGTTTTCATTTGATTATGCTAGTGGTAACAAATCTGACTCGTTTTTACTGCTGTTTCTTGTTTTGACTAGTTGGTGAGTGTGTATGCGTTTGTGTTTGTGTGTATGCGTGTTTGCATGTAAAGGTCATTCTCGCAGTATTGCGAAGTGATGTCTGATATCTTGTCATTATTGTTTTGATAGCTTGAGAATTAACCATTTGTGCGCATTGTTCACTGTTACATATACAAGTGCTATTTTTCCCAGTATAGTTGATCGTTTCACCTCGTTGCGCAAAGTTTTCACGTGGTAACAACGCCAGTGTTGATTGCAGTGTTAAACGCTCACATTGTTTGGAGACTTCTGTCATCGTATGCGCCTCTGTTATTTCCACTTCAGTTTGTTGCCAATCCGATTGTACGTTTGTTGATTCTAGTCGAGGGCCTGTTTGTTCTTGGCTGGATACTAGTAGATTGTTGTTGAATTTTGTTATTCTTGGCCAGTCGATAAGAATATCATGTTGATGAAACTTTTGAATATTAAGGTCAGGTGCTTGTTGTTTTATGTAAAGGGCTTCATAGATAAATAATAATTTTTCTGATTTTGCTTTATGTAGAATTGTGAAATTGGTCGAATTGACAGGGTGCCCCGTTGCCAATATATGATCGGAAATAGCTGATTTTCCTGACGGTGGCAAGCCTTTGTTAATCAATTTCTGTGGCAAATGTTGCTGGATTCTGCTTATCAATTGCTTCTTCGTACGTCCGATATATGTGCTACCGCACATACATGAGAATTTGTAGACTATGAATGATTTGGAGAGAATTGGCAATTGATCTTTGGCATCCAACCTCATGATTCTCTGTGTACTAAATGTCATATTAACTTTAACACTGGCTAAGTTGTCCTTAGTTATTCTATTCAGCCGCCGTGCAAATATTGTGGCTGGTACGTCGCCTCTAAATGGTAAGTTTAGGAAAACCTGCTTGCCGGTATCCTCTCTAGTACAAGTCTGTCGTGGTCTGATGTTGAAATCAATGAAACGCTCTGGGTAGTTGTTCATTAGCAAAATTTTCCTGAGGTAGCCCAGTTCTTCCTGAATCTTGTGTTCAGAGCAGATCATCCTGATTCTGTTTGCTAGGTTGTTTACTAAGTTTCTTTTGTGGGATTTTGTCACACTACTGTTGTAGTGAATGTATTGTCCGGTAAAAGTGGACTTTCTATGTATGGCCAGTGTCAAATCTCCGTTTGCTTCTCGAGTGAGTTTGATGTCAAAACAATAATGACAAGATCTCAGACATCACTTCGCAATACTGCGAGAATAACCTTTACATGCAAACACGCATACACACAAACACAAAGGCATACACACTCACCAACTAGTCAAAACAAGAAACAGCAGTAAAAACGAGTCAGATTTGTTACCACTAGCAAAATCAAATGAAAACCCAAAATGTATAAATATGTATGATTGTATAAGAGAGAATTAGTATTTACGAAATAAATGGCCTTTATCCACTTTGTTATTTGTGTTTTCCTATTTATAAGAATACTGTGGTAAATTAAAAAGGAATGGACATCATAAAGAATATATATATATATATATCTATATATATATATATATATATATATGTGTGTGTATGTGTGTGTGTGTTTCGCGTTCGCACGTTGTATAACAAAAAGTGCTCACCCAAATAGCAGTCTTGACGGGGTACACAACTGATATCTACACCGCGACAAGTGAGAATTGCATATTTACGTCGTGTGCATCATCACTTTCGAATGGAGCTGCGAGGGAGCGCGATCTTCTCCGTCTATATGTGTGGGGCATATCGCACAGATATACAGAATAATAAGCGACAAAAGAAATAGAGACATAAAATACAAAATACATCAAAGAATGGATATATCTAATAGATTTCAATACACGCATCAGTTTCAAGCCAACCATCCGAATGTTGTTAGAAAATAAGATGTGTTAAAAGTGCTTATCAATGAGTCTGCAAGCACAGAGTGCATGTGGTGAAATAATTGGCTGATTAGAAAAACCTGCAGACTGAAAAACTTTTACGATTCTAATTAAGCGAAAACAAACATTTAAACGCAGATGGAAATAGCTCTAATTTATCTTATCGATTATTACAAATAGCCGTTTAAATTACAATAAGCACAGGATAACTAAGAGAGACAACGTGTGAAATCATATGCAAACAAAAGAGAAAAATAAATGCGTTAGAAGTGGTCCCTCAATTAATCATGCGCGTCGGATTTCCTGCCTGCGAGCCACGAATGCGCAAAATGTTTTTGCAACAAACATCTGGAAAGTTGCCTACAATCAATAGTTCTACGTCAGGTGGGACAAGGCAACATACGAATTTTCTAAATTAAAATTTGCGGAATGCATATATATACTAATCATAACTTTAGTCAGTTTCGCAACATGAAACCAGCATCATCACTTACATTTCATATTGTTAGAAAAACAGAATGAAACTGACTACAGTGGATCAAACCACAGTGTGTACATGAACTCTTGGAGGACTGAGATGCAGCATTCAACAATTGGAATAGATTAAACGATCAGCACAAAAATTTCCAACACATCACGAACAGAGCCTCCTTCGGCTTTCGCCACGTTACAATAATGTCATCAGTAGTTTTTCTATGTTGAGTCACTGATTAGGAATTGTAACCAATAACTGTCAAGCAAATGAATGTGTCATTCCGGTAACCTGTGGTTCCAAACTAAATGACAAAGGCATGTTTGCTTATTTAAAAGACAGAAATGAAACTGTCTCAATTATATGTGAATAATACGAAATTAACGATAAAATAATACAGCAAGAATCATCAAAGTGAAAGTCAAGCAATAAAAAATTTTGAAGCCCATACAAAATAATTGTCAATGTTTTAAATTTTTTTTCAAAATAAAATAAGTAATTCAGATATGGGAACAATGAACTAGTTGTTCCCATCAGGGTGATTGCATCCACTGTCTTCAATTTGACTACGGATATTTCGGCTGCTGCTTTCGACAGCATTTTTCAAAGGAAAGCATATCCCACAAACAATTTGACAATCATTAAGTCAAGTGATAAATTTAGATAACACTGTTTTGTTCATACTTATTGCTAGACCTCTTAAGCATTACTCTCTTCATACTTGGTGTGCGTTAAGTAGGTGTGTGTATGTGTTCGCATGTGTACACTCATCGAAATTAAATTACAGATATTTAGTAACACATATTGACGAATCACTAGATAAGGGCACGCCACGTCTGTGTGTGCCTTCGTTTGTTTGTAATTGAAAAGTCATCAGTTACGTGTATGACTCGTCCAAGTAAAACTAAAGTGATAAATTGCTTTAATCAAGTATTGCATAGTGTGGAACAGGCAATTCATCCAGTGGACCAGTTTCGTTCCTATTGGAAACTTATTACGGACTGTTCAGCATTTGTCGCGGACAGAGTTCCCAATAAGGACGAAACCGGTCTACTGGATGAATATCCTTGTCTACACAAAAAATACTTAGTTTATATTGACAAATTCTTTAAATCAAGTTTGCGAGTTTGAAGTAAACACCAAACTTATTGTATTTAACCAGTAGTCAAACAACATAACAAAACTACCGCCAGCCGCGGTTGTTCGACGACTGGTTAAATACAGTGGGATTGGTGTTTACTTCAAGCTCGCAAACTTGATTTAAAGAATTGTTACCACCACCCGCGCAAACAATTATTGTTAAATTATATTGACAAATGTTTGTACATAATGGGTCGGGCGTTTATAGCAAGATCGCAGCCTTGATTAAAGAAATTATCATCTCCTGCGCAACTAATGTTTGTTTTGTTATATCAAGTGATAAATGTTAATTCCTCTTTGCACACGTCAGACCTATTTTTACACTCACTTTCTAAATGAAGCATTTACGAGTGGCACCTGGATAAGAGTTAAATTGAAGACATCTGATGCAAACACCTTGTTGGGCCTAACACAAATTAGGTAATTAATCTATTCCCTCACGTGCAATATTCTTCTTTTAAAGTATATACTGTCACTGTATTAGAGCAGCTAGATAGCTGCTGGTAGTTATGTTTAATTGTGAATCTCCGCGACTTACGTTCGAGGGTTGTCGCTTTGCACTATCAGACTCGCAAAGACTCGATTGATCCCAATTTACGAATACACTTCAAATTTGTCTTATTGGCTGGGTGCAGATTCGTTCCATTCCTTCACAGGCATCAACGTCTCTCACACTAACCACTGGAAATGAAGTACAATCTAATCTTCGTTGACTGGCGACTTTTCGGAACATTATTTCTCTCTCCAACATCAGGCGTCTAATCACATATACACACACAGAAAAATAACCACAATACCAGAATTAAGCAAATGTGAGTATTGTACTGTATATATATATATATATATATATATATATATATATATGTGTGTGTGTGTGTGTGTGTGTGATTAGAGGCCTGATGATGGAACGGGAAATTATGTTCCGAAACGTCGCCAGTCAACGAAGATTAGATCATACCTCATTTCCAATGGTTAGTATGGGCGATGTTGATGCCTTCGGAAGAAAAAAACGAATCCGTGCCCAGTCAATAATACAAACTGGACGTGTACTTGAAAGCAGGGATCAATCGTATCTTTACGACAACAAAGCAAAGCGACAACTCGCTAACGCAAAATGCGGAGATTCAACGTTTGAAGTTCGTACTGAGCAACCATTCAAGACGTATCAGTCTGGTTTAATCAGTGCTAAAATATTAAGCATAAAAATATAATGTAACCAATAAATTCAACGTAAAACCATGTAAATAGAGCATTTAGATTCGAGCAGCATAGACCAATCGAAATGCAGCTTTCATGAAGCGCATAATTTTGCTTAGATAGGATACACTTCCATAAGAAAAAATATTAGACAAGAATATTTCCGTAATTCACACTCAAACTTGCCGTTGAATGATAATTATTATGTTGAATAATTATACACGCGAGCTCTACATTCCGATAAAGTTCACTCGCCTAATAACTTTACTTTTATAATGGTCACTTGAGAAGTCGTGTCCAAATTAACGGAACCGGAGAAGGATCTGCATGAGCATAAACTCCATTACGCATATCATTTTATGAGGATGAGTGGGCGAAAGAATGACGGACAAAACTAGTCATGCTTCCTGCATCTTATCGTGTCAAGCGCTTACATACCTGATATATACCAGTCTCAAATAAATTTCCAAAAGAATAACAACACATTATATAAACACTAACAAATTATAATCAAAATGTTCGGCAATAAATCGTTTGCGTCACTTTATATATATATATATATATATATATATATATATATATCAAGATATATATTTATGTTAACATAGAACAGGCGTACGTACACACGCACTAAAATGTGTAGGAACTGATCTCATCAAGGCAGAAGTGTCCAAGCCATTGGATCGTTCTTATTTGGATTGAATACAACATTCAACCAAGGTTGTGTTCGATTCACAATAAAGATGAAACGATAGCATTATACATCCATGACCTCTACAAGGGTTTCTTATTATTTACGTCATCGTTAAAACCCGTACACATTTAATAAACATTTTTTCACTAATGCTGCTATTAAAAAATCTCCTTAATTATCTCTATTTATTGATCATGTACTCTTCTAAATAAGACTACATCACAACGGCACTTCACTTCACAGTAGCCATTCGAGTAATTAATTCTGCCACATGCGTAAATTACAGATAATTTGTAATCACAGAACGTCAAAACATTAACAATTACAATCGCTGTAATGTAGCCTAGGCAGATAAACAAATAAACAAGACATAAAACCTCCAAGCAGCTCACCAAGTCACTCCAAATCAGACTGAAACCAAAATTAGCTTTAATGTGCACTAATTATATGCATAAAGTCTGGTGCAAGCTTCTTACTCTAAATAAAGTCTCGTGATCATAAAAATCTTTGAGTAATCCACAAAATTATTTTTCTAAATCGAATTTGTTCAAGTGAATTCAAACAATTTTTATGCAGCCTCACGGAAACGAAATCCATATTTTTTTTAAATAAGTGAAAATTTGAGTTGTACTTCCACTAGCATTTATTAGCTAGTCTTAGGAAAAAACAGGCGCATTTACGTTTCCCTAAATGTGCAATATACTGAAGTCATAAACACATATATCAAAGAAGGTGTAACTGTTTTAGTGAACAAACATGTATGTGGGAAATACACAACTAAGACACGTAATTAGCATAGTTCATTCAAGTGCGAAGTACATAAAAAGTGTCGGATAGCATACAATAAAGAATATACAAGGGACTTGCGACAAACCAGCCAGATAAACTTCAACAATTTCCCTTGTCCAATTGGTTTTTATCATTTCACATTACTTGCGAAACAGCCTGATGTACGCAAATTGCCAATGTCTTGATGAATGCTTTTTAATGACCTAGAAGTTATTTACAAATTTGTACGGAACTATGTCGAATAACATATGCGAAATGTTACACTATGACCGGCTCGAGCTGTGCAGTTCATTTGCCTAATGCGCGACCAGCTATTCAATGGTAGCGCGATTTTGAGACCAAACAATGCCGTGCTGAAAGCGCATTAGCCACATTATTGTTGTTCAAGTCAGTGCTTGTTTTATTCGTCGAGCTATCGCTACAACAAGCACCAATCTTCACACGCCTTTTATTTGCGCAATTTTCGTAACACTTGCTACGCCTTATTACTGATTCTGAGTGCAAATCTCCGGCCCACACCAACTGGCCGCTGTTCGCGGACAATTTGCTCGTTTCAAGCGTTCTGTTAGACATAGAGACGGGCACGTGCTTCCCGCTGTCCTCCACCTGATAGTTGAAATCGCACCGTGAGGACATGGATTCGGCACGTCGCGATCGCGGCATTCTGTTGTTTAATTGCTAGTCGGCAAGGTGACGCATGCACACAAGCAAACATCAAAATATCAATCAATACTAGGCTAAAACAAGGCAATAGGGAGTTTCCAACTTCCTCTCGATACAGGGTTTGCACTTAAACGCCACACCAGACTAGGTTAAGCCACACTGAAAAAATATAAAATGTTCAGAACTACGTCAGTTTTTCTTTGTTTTCATTTAGACAAACACTTTAATATTAAAAAAATTTTGAACACCGAAAATCCAACAAAATTTGTTTTCAAGTTTCCTACACACACACACACACACACATATATATATATATATATATATATATATATATATATATAAAATATATATATATTGAACAACCGCTGCGCGGGTGGCGTTTACAATTCTCTAAATTAAGTTTTCGAGCTTGAAATAAGTATCAATCTCATTGTGTTTAAGCTCTCGTCGAATAAAAAAGAACTGGCTCGTTTCGACAACACATGATCATCATTAGAGTACGACGGCAAACTGACTAGCGACGATCAATCCACAAAAATAGAAATGGGGCCCTCACCTCTAGTAGTTTTGCTCACACTGCACTTAACTGGAAATTAACTTTTCCTTGTTTGGCGCTACAAGGTTTCCAGTTTAGACTAAATTTTCCACTTGACATATTGATTGTCAAATTGTTTGTGGGATATGCTTAAAATTGAAATACTTCAGAAAGTTGAATTCGAAATATCTGGATTAATCAGGTGAGCATTGGATGCAATCAACTTGTTGCGCCCATCAAGGAAATAGTAATTAAGTTATTTCCTGTTGCATAACTTGTTTCTTTCAAGGATTATTTAGCCGACATTTCCAGTCCAATTTAATGTATGCGAGACTGCTAGATGTGAGAGCCGCATATCTATATTTGATTTCCATATATATGCAATGCGGTTTGATCCTCGATAGTCAGTTTGCCGTCGTACTCTGATGATGATCATGGAAGGTCGAAACGCGCCAGTGCGATGCGGCTGGCGGTAGTTTTGTTATGTTGTTCAACGACTGGTTAAATACAATGGGATTGGTGTTTACTTCAAGCTCGCAAACCTGATTTAAATGTATTTAGCTACCTGACTGTAAATATCGGCTGCACAATTTCTATGCAGTCACGAACATCAACTTTTTGTAGCTTTCGCCAAATATATATAGGTAATACAATCAAACAACCAATGATTGCGCGGGTGTTGGTAACAATTCTTTAAATCAAGTATTTTAACTTGAAGTAAGCACCAATCCCATTGTATTTAACCAGCCGTCGAACAATACTCGATCTGCTCATTTAAGTCTATGTGTATTGTCAATATAATTAAAGCTCATGTCTACGAAAATCCTCTTTTGAGTACCGAACAGAAATACACTCACACAATTGCAATATTCACGCAAAAACGGCGCACAAAAGATAAATAAAAATGTCAAAGATCCTATTTAAAATGGTTATACTAAACTATTTAGAAGTCTGTATAACAATCCTATGATAGAAAATATTTCTATAGTACGTTGGATCGAGCACATTTGCTCCGGCTACGTGTACATATTTTCTATGCACCAACAAGCATTTCAGTCTCTGATAAACAAGACTTCAACGAAGCCGAGCAGAGTAAAATAGGACGAAACACTGACCAGAATACAAAGTTCTCTAGTAATGAGAAATTAACGGGTGAGATACTAGGTAATGCATAATTATCTGATATATGTTATGCCTAACAAATGATGATTCGCAATTCGTCTTTTCAGCGGATTATTTTTCATACACTTGTCTGAGTCTCTTTATAGTATAAATAAATAAGCACACATAGTAAAGCTGAACGATTATTTTATAATAGCTAATGGCTTTTTACAATATATGCGTACGTTTCGTGTGTATGAGAGAGAGATAGAGATAGTGTTCATTTAAGTGTAATTACATACACGTGTCCATCCATCTAACCGACATTAAAGTAAATTAATATTAGCTTTTCGCTGCCACACTTGAAACTAATTTTTATTCTTATCATGTTAAATGACGTCATCAAGGGTGACCACAGTGGCGAAATAATACAAATACAACAGCAGATAAATCGTGTCAGAGTAAGTGATAAAAAGTTAATAAAATGAATATCTTAATTAACACACAAAGTAAAGTAATTGAGGCTAAGTCAAGAAAAGTGCCTAACGAAAGAATAAGCGTTGTAGAAAAGAGAATAATTAAGACAAAAGTTCATTAACAAGTATCTAAGTCAATAAAGAGCATAGATTAATAGATAAAAAATAACAACCGTCCTAGGAGAACTATCAATTGTACTGCAATAATCAGTTGCGGAAAAGATCACAAAGGAGGATTATATTGAGAACGATAGTGTAAATAATTGAATGCTTAGTAGTAAATTTATAAAACCAGCAATAAGCTAATCCTAATCCAAAATGATTAATCTTTATCTAGAATTAGCTTCTAATTCGATTTCGCTAAATAGTTACCACTTATCATTATTTTACTACTATCGTATATTTAATACTGTTTCCTGATTACCCTTGATTACATCATTCAACATGGTAAGGATCAAACAATTAGTATCACAAATACTAATTTATAGTAGTTTCGCTTAGATGAATGTATGTGTATGCAATTATATTTAACTAAATAATTACCAGTTATAGACACAAAAAATGTCTATTGAAGCGTAATTAGCTATTATGAAATTAAAGTTCATACTTGACTTGTATGATGACCTGCGGACTTATGAAGATATCGTTAGAAGGGTAGCGAAAATTATCCGCTGAAAAGAACAAGTATAAACCATTCTTTGTTATGCAAAACAGAGATCAGGTAGTTATTGTACTTATTAACGAAATAGCATAATGGCGAATAAGCTCGCAAAAACAGCATGTATATACACAATTACTTTTAATCATGGGTGCGATCTTGATATTAATAGCAATTTTAGTTTTCACTCTGTAATTTCTTAGTAAACAGGAAGCCGAATTCACCTTTCTTATGTTTTTAGTTGAAGTATCACATATGTCTTGTGCAATATTTAGCACATAGCAGAATTATATTACATTTAATCAAGGTTGTTTTTGATACAAACACCTGACCTATTAAGTACATATATTTGTCAGTATAAACTAAGTATTGTATTTTGTGGAATTGCCTTTTCCTGGTAAGATGACAATGGTTGAACTTAGTCATGAATGCGAGAACATATCACGGATGGCCTACTGGTTCAAGAAATTGATTGGACATGATTTCACTTGTCTAGAATCCTATTTAAATTTCGCTTCACACAAATTCCTAGTATCACGGATGCCCGAGCAATGAAAACGGAAACAAATGAGTGGCATGTTTTCAGGGACACCAATTCTAGTGCTGCGAACTGCTAAGTAAAATCTACATCGCACTAGACGCAATTAACCAAGAGCTTCAATTAGTCTTAACTTGTCTACTAGCAATAAAGCAGAGCACAATTTTCTGACAGTACCAACTTCTAACCTCTATCATACGCAACATCTGCAACAAATGGAGCACATGGTTCAAATGTATGCATTTTCTCATTTTATCGAGTTGCATCACATTTACAAGCGGCTTACAATCGTTACTTTTATAGACTGTTCAGCCAACTTTTAATCTGTGTTGATGAATACTACTATTTTAGAAATCGGTCGCTTGATTACGCAACACCGTATCCTTGCTAACCAGGACACATTCAAGTGTGGATCTGGCGACAAACGGGATACAGTAGATCTAATTAATTCTGCTTGATATAGATTTTTTGGGAATGCACCGTATGGAAGACCTAGATCTACGTTTCGGTATGGATTCATTTATTTTAAACTAAAGCCCTTATCTAATAGTTTTAAATTTAATAAAGCCAATAGGGAATATTATTAACGAAATTGTCTTTTAAACAAAATCCATTATATTTAAGAAAATAATTTAATCCAGTTAGAGCTTTCGGAAAATAAAAAACAGAAAAAGACGGCTAAATTCTGTTTGTGAAAATAAAGAGGTAGGTTTAATTTCAAACATAAAAAGCTCCCTGATAGACAAAAGGAATATAGTGAATTTTACCCTCAGCTGTTTAAGGAAACGTGATTACTCCGCTTTAAAAATACGGATAGCAGTACCGAAAAGTTTCAACTAAATGATATCAGTTGCAAAAAATCTTACTACAAAAAGAAAATAAATATTTTATACCTGATAGCGTCCCAAGCCGTCATGATGCCAATTAGTAAATGAGCTACCTAAATTCCGATTATTGCTACTACCACAGTCCGACGCACTTTCTGACCAGTTGTGCGTAGACGCACGTCTATTAAACAGTGACAAACTCGACAAGTGTGGTAGGCATTTCAACGGCAAGAACGAGGTAGCAGCAGCGCGATTTTCGCATTGTTTAAGAAATGTATTCACATCACGGTTTCCGACAAACGAAACTCGTTTTAATCCATCGAGTGCATCAGTGCCAGCACATACATTATCAAAATGCGTAGACGAGAGATGTGGCTGGCTTTCGTGGCGCGCCAAACGTCCCGGTTTCGGAAAATAAAGCTGTGAATTTTGAAGATCATGATGTCGGTCTAGAGGTTTTTGATGAGCAGCAGGATGAGAAAACGTGCAAGCACTTCCTCCTAGGTTAATTGACGCTTGAGATACTCTAGTGTCGTTTGTATTATTATTATTATTATTATTTAAACAGGTTGCAATCAAAAGACTGTCATTTGTGACATGGTTTTGACCTGTCTTAAACAGTTCTACAGAATTTTTTTTATTGATATTAGGATGGGTACTGCAAGCGGCAGCTAATGACAAAACTGACTGCGAATGGGAACGGAGTTGCATGCTAAGATGTCGCAAAGTCCGATCACTCGATAATGCGACACCTCGGCCATGTCCAAGGTTCTTCCGTTCTGAACAGAAATCAGAATTGTCAGACGCCCGAGAATTCGCACTAGCAACGCAAATATTGATATTTGTGTTACTATGATTGACGTCAATCGATGGAATAGCCACGCGATTGCTATTCAGAAATCCAATCTCTAAAGATCGATAGCCTCTCTACACATTATAAGATATTGTTTTATGTTTATAGTGATGTTTTGATTTGTAAAGTGCAAATAAATTGCCAAACGCGGAGAGAAGTACACAGTTAACAGGCAAAAAGGCATGCCTGAAATGTTGTAGTGTTGCTGAGTGCGTTTTGTTAATACATCAATGTAAGAAAACATAAAGAATTTGAGGAAGGTTAGATCAATAATGACATCGAATTATTCCAGAAATGTAAACATGTCCTATCACTTAATAAGTAATATATATGTAGGGCGAGGGAAAGAGCAAAAGAAAGAGAGAGAGCGCGCGCACACAAACACGAAGTTAAAACTCAGAAAAAACTAGAAACCTATGCACGGAAATATCAATCCAACAATTAAAAAAGCAGGAAAATTGCATGGTATATTCAAAAATGCCTTAAAAACTAAACGTTTACTTGCTGAAAACAATTACATCCAATTTGTCCATTGTATCAATCATTGTGTAACCTGATTTGTGACAGTTTAAAATGAACAAAATTACGGTTGCTATCCCAATGGGGATTGACCTTTTCCCATTAGCAAAGAACTACGAAAAAATTCAAATTGTTACTGGCGTGAACAGAGATCGGCGTATGGCCTAAACATGAAGGTATTTCTAATATAATTACAGTGTAAAGGAAATATTTAAAAGCAATTTGTTCTGTGTATATCCAGACTTTCTTCAAGCGGATTTTAGTTAAATATGGTCTTAAATCTGAAGTTCCAACAAGCCATCACCGAATCTCCATTCCACGACAGGCACCTAGCTACACGGTTAAATGATGTTGAATTGAAGATCAACTGAAACATTTAATTATGTATGGTGCAATTAGAAACCAAACACTTCATAAGATAGCAAATGCAATTTGTTTTCTAGATCGATTTCGAAAATGTATTAATAAACAAATAGGTCTATATATATATATATATATATATATATATATATATATATATATATATATATGTTTGTGTGTGAACCCTCAAATCTAGAAGGATTACAGTTTTCACAGATTCTGATAAAAGCCAGATGGCATCAAATAATAAAACATGAAACCTATGATTATTAACTACACTCCTTGTCCGAACACGATTGAGTCCTCATTCAGCATTAAATTGTTTCATACCAACTATTCGATTAGAGAAAAATCATATTGCTAAGACCCTTATCTTCCGTTTCACCTTTGTCTACAGTCCATACGATGGAAAAACGATATTCAATAAAATTCTTTTTATCAAATATAGCTTATTTCATTTGTCCTCTTATGCAATGTTTGCAATATATTTGTAATATTAAATCCCGGTGTTTTTAAAACACTTTATTTGTAATAATGTGAAATAAAATCTTGCATTAAAACTGCCGTCCAATATAATTGCGTAGTATATCCAAGTGTACTTTTTGAAAACACTTCATTTAAGCCACAATTTGAAAGAAAATTCTTCAATAATACATATGTCCAACTTTTTATGTAGTATATCCTAGTGTGTTTTGAAAACACTTCATTGGTGTTACAATATGAAATATAATCCGTCAATAACAATGCCGTCCATCATTATTACAAGCAGTGTGGTGTGCAATACTACCACTAATTCGATAACACCTGACGCATGTCCTTATTTTTTGGAATCCATAGAAGTAATAACGGATATGAATAACCGCTACATACAGAAATATGCGTAACTGTTTTGTTTTCATTACACTACACGGGCGTCTAACCATGGTATTACAAGAATATACATAGAAAAAAGACACTTGATTTAAAAAAAGGATTTCATATCCATATACAATGAAAAGCCTACTGAAATTTCTGTCGGGAAATACTTCATCTAATTCGTTCGTTCTGGAGACAGCTATTGACCGGAAAAATCGTCCTGTAAAATAGCTTATTAGTCAAAACACAAGTGATGAGGTTTAAAGGAAACGACCAATAAAACGCCAAAAACATTTTTAAATCAACAAAATGAGATTTAAGATTTTAAAAAACAATCCCATTCATTTACCCAGTCGCACAACACTTAAAAATACATACCTTAAGGAAACTAATCGATAAAGTAGGTTTATCGTAATGCTTTAATTATGAAAATGTGCACTTACTACTGACGGTGCATTCAGCTTGAACTGGAGGTGATGCACGAGAATAACCAATCCATTGCGTGCATCACCTCCAGTTCAAGCTCAATGCGTGAATATTCTTTTTCTGCTTGCATAAATCAAGCTGCAGGTTGTTTAGTTGCAGAGAATCCTATGTGACAAAATCATTTCTGTTATGCCTTGAGCAATGTATTCCTTCTCAATCTGCCCCCACCCTCTCTCTCTCTAGTGAACCTCGCTAATAATTTTTCTAAATTCATTTTTTCACTCCTTATGCTTATATGACAGTGAAACATTAGTGACTTTTGACTTTTGTGTGGCTGGACATGATGATGATGATGATGATGATGCCTTGAGCAATTATAAAATTAATCGAACATTGGTTGCGCGGGCGGTGATAACATTTGCCGTGGCAAATTCTAGCTAGTACGCGATGAATTCCCAATAAGGACAAAACCGGTCTACTGGATGAATTGCATTTACAATAGTATACAATTCTTAGTTTATACTGACAAATGTATGTATTTAATGGGTCAGGTGTAAATGCCTGGAGTAATTATTTTAAATGCTAAATGCAAAAAGCATATGTGCGAAGAATCAAAATGACGTATTTGCTATTTGATTTAGAGCAGGCGTTTAAGATGCAACGTTCAGGCCTAAATGTGTGGATTCTCAATAAACGCTACTCAAGGTTTTCAGGAGCTAGTCGTCCAAAAAACAGCATTTTCGGTATATATGATCAACAAATCAATCAATATCACCTACCAAAACTCTAAGGAGTGTGGAAATACACGGCATCAAAAGCCTAACTAAACAAAACTGGGGCAATGGAACAACTTCTTCGAAGGCCAATGATAATTGAAGATTCAACAAAAGCTGAAAAGTGCGAAATAATTTTAAATCATCATAACAGGCTTCAAGTTATGGAATAGATTAGCCTAAAAATGTGTTTTCAACACCAGAAAAAACCAATATTGCTAAACATTAGCTCCAGCTATAAGTAGAAGGCTACTGGTGATTATTTTTTATCTGTATTTGAGAAAAACATGCTAAAATGAAAACCGTGGTTTTTCCACGGATTATGTTGAACCTCGGTGGCCGCTTTAACCAAAAGATAACTTATTTCTTCAAATCAAGTTTGCGAGCTTGAAGTAAACACCAATCCCAATTAACCATTTGTCGAACAACATAAGAAAACTACAGTCAGTCATATGCACTGATGCGTTTCGAATTTCCATGATCATCATCAGAGTACGATGGCAAACTGACTAGCGAGAGTCAAACCACAATGCATATATATGGAAAGGAAAACTAGATATGCGGTTCTCACCTCTAGTAGTCTGGCATAAATTGTACTTGACTGGAAATGTCGGGTGCACAATTACTATGCAGTCACCAACATTTATTTATTGCAGCTTTCGCCACAAATAAATATATAGGCAATACAATTCAACAATAATTGATTGCGCGGGTGGTGTTAACAATTCTTTAAATCAGGTTTGCGAGCTTCAAGTAAATACCAATCCCTTTGTATTTAACCAGTCGTCGAACAACATAACAAAACTATCGCCAGTTTCACGCACATTCGCGTTTCGACCTTCCATGATCTTCATCAATCTCGCAAACTTTATTTAAAGAATGGCTACCACCACCGGCGCAATCAATTATTGTACAATAAATAACTTATTTATCGGTTTTTCGAATGTGCCGACTTTTCATTTTAGCTGGTTAGTCTTATAGGCTGGGCGAACAGCACAAACGTGATATCAATATTGCTAGTCTCAAACAAAAACAAATGCTTCAAACAATTTGCAGCATCTCAATCGAGCCTTTGTGATTCTTCTCATATTCAATTGTGAGTGACTGTGGTAGGGTTTTTGTAATATATGCAAAGCTAGTTGTGTGCACATGTTTTCGAATTTGAAGGCATCTGCTATAAACTAACGTCAAAATCTAAGGAACAAAAAACAACTTGTTTGTTCGTTGGCACTGACATTGATATTTCCACGCCAGTTACAAAAATTTATGTTTCAAGGTTCTGTAATATATATGTAGTGAGTTGATTTTGAAGTCTCGTTGTCGAAGACTGTATATAAAGCTAGCTTCCTTAATGCAGGTTTACATATTAGTATAGGAGATTATAATGTCTAATCGTCCCACATTCCTCACCAAAGGATGCAGTACCGGCTTCTACTGATGAGTCACCTGTAAGCACGAAACGAATATGCACGATTATACTTTGCGTCTATGCTTTCTTTGGTTTATCATACCGGCCATTATTGAACTATTTTGTCACTAGGAGTGCAACACCTTATACTTAAATGCTTAATAAATGTTTACGAATTCATCTAAACTCGTTTGGAGAAGAATTGCGAATTTAGTGTTGTTCACCTGAATTATATTAACAGTAAATGCTGATTTGGCAAAGGGCTCTACTCCTCTTCGGATTACATTTTTGCTCGTAGTTGAGTGACGTTAACATGAAACCTTGCTTGGTTAACATAAAATTCAACACAACGAGAGTAATGTATTTGAAAGGTAACAACCAACTGATTTTTAGCTCAAAATCGCTTATCAATTACACTATGAAATATATGTGCAGAAGCACAAACATCAGTAAAACTAAGAAACTAATCCATAGTTTTTATCGACACCTGCTACAGAAGTTAATCCAGAGAAGAGTAGCACCAACCGCCAAATAAGCAATCCAAACAGGGCACAAAATGAACACAACCAACGTCCCCATAATTCAAAATTCTAAAACATTTATGAAGAACTGTATATGGAACTGCGAGAAGCCATGATGAAGGTTGAAAAAGTTCATCAATACAATACAGTGATTGATCGGCCGCGAATAAAGGAAGCCAGCACGCATATGCAGCAAACAAAACAAATTCCATATTCTCGAAGATCACAAAGTGTAACAAAAAAGTCAGCTGAACAGAATACAGGTTAAGAAACAGATGTGCTACAGAGTAAGAAAAGATTACCAATTTAGCAAGAAACAGCTGGATACTCACAAAATATTAGTCACACTCGCAAAATGCACAACCAAGCAAAAATAAATAATTGTGAATTAAGAGTTACTAACATTTCCGTACAAGTAGTGTAATGACGACTTCAGAGTCACGGGACCAGTGAGAACCAATCAATAAATTTAAAAAAAACAGGCTGTGCATCTGGAAATATAAGGGAATCATGATTTACCGACCTACGAGTGCCATCAATTGTCCCGCAACCTTATATTGTGGTATCAGCTCGAAAGGTGAATGAATTAAACAAAAGCCAAAACCTCTAAAGGAATATATAAAAAACAATAAGAAACAAATATGCACAATTACTATGAGCAGACAGTATACCAGAAGTAATGAATCTGTAAAACTGAAATTGACAAACATAAAAAACTTGCTATAACAAAAGTCAAAACATCCACACCTGTGGCATATATGATAAACCCTCAACAAGCTTTCAATCATCCATTTAGAAAACGATGTATATTCACCAGGTAAATTAAGTTTTTGTGTAGATGAGCTTATGTCAGATTTTCTTCCTTCTGATTTAATACTGAGAAACAATATATATATTTGTGTGTGTTTTGTGTAAATAAAATTAATCCATTCATCTTATTCCACTAGTAAATGAGTGGGCACGATAGACCGAAAGTATTTCCTTACAATATACAGTGTGCTTTTCAAATACCTATTTGAATGCCTAAAAAATATTTGTTGGATACTAGTTATTGCACAATTACTTTATACAATTTTTTATTGTCTCTAGTTCACTTTTCAGTTAATTTTTACCATCTTCTCGTCCCTTATTCAGGCCTCAACTCATATTTAAGGATAAAAACACTTTAATCTAATAATTTTGAAATTTTATTTAAACAGCTCAATAGTGTTGCGACGAGAGCACGATTGGCTGAAGAACCATATACTCTCGTGATTATGCTAGCTTCCGAGTCGACAATTTAGTTCCAAAAGATTTAAAATGAGAAAAAGGATTGACTTCCTTAACTTTTTATCAGTAACAGTAATTTAAACGAAAAACTGGATAAAGACTGAGAGATTAACGTGGCTGTAATTAAATGATAGTGCCCCCAGGCTCTTAACCGCTGCTCTAAGTGTAAACTGGGTCATATTGATTTCACCCATGTAGATAGGACGTTGGCATGTGAGCTCAACTGGTCAAAACCGCCGCTTAGTATGCAGAAAATGGTTGAACCCTGGCCACAACGCGAAAGCGCACCACATGTGCTTCACTTGTTCAGTTAATCGATTTGATCAGGATTTCGCTGAATGCGGCCGCCCAAGTATCAGTGCAGCAAATGCCTTATGGGACGCCAGAGCTTCAGCTGGTCCATTTCTATTCAGACGGCGACGTAATAGCCTGCCTTTGAAAAGCTGTGGAAGGAAATTTTCGGCAAGCCTCGCAATGAATTTCAGTGGCAAGGCCTGAGTTTGTTTGTTATTTCTACTCACACAATAGCTCGTTAACACGCGGCTTTTGATACGAGATAAAGGATAGAATCCCGGCTTTCATGCATTACAATGAGAACGATGTCAGCCAACGGTTAGAAGCACCGTCAAGCGTAACATTTTTTCGAATTGAACGCTAGGACCAGAATTATGAGCTGAGACGCATTTTTTATGGGAGCAAGAGCGCTACCAGCTTCTAAAGCGCGGCTTGCCAAGCATATAACAAATCTTTCCAAAATACCACATACTGCAAAATTAATGGTTAAAAATTAGGTGATCTCACGGCTTCGTTACAAGAGGAACTTAAAATTAATAAATTTTATTAATTGATAGGGTATTTAATCCTCAATCTCGAGGACACCTGTTGTTGATCCTGTAGCAATCGTTTATAGATGTGATTGCATACATGATTCGTTCGTTTTGAAACACATCTCGACTCGGAGCATGAGCTCATCCATTGTAGATATCCACTCACATTTTCCGATAAGCTCGAAAAGAATAAATATCAAATAGATGCAATAAAAATATAAATAATTTATGAAATCTATGCTAACTAGACTTCAATAAATATAGTAAACGTAGATACAAACCACTACTCACAATGCAGGTAACACTATGTGTAGACTAATAGGTAATGGCAAAATTAGTTCTCTAAAGAGTTAATTGATCCTCAAAAGCATACAAACTTGTAAGTGAAAAGACTGAATAGATTAAAATCTGCGCATTAGAGAACAAAAACTAAAAATTAAAATCAAATTTGAAACAATAAACGAATTACCAAGATTACAAAATGTGAAAGTGAACAATTTAAAGCAATAAACTGACGGTAGTTTTGCCATTTTTTCGACGATTTGTTACAACCACCCGCACAATCAATGTTTGCTCGATTGTATTATCAATGTGGCGAAAGCTGCAAAAACATTAATGTTCGTGACTGCAAAGAAACTTTGCGGCCGAAATTTCCAGTAAAGTGCAATGTATGCGAGACTAATAGAAGTGAGAGGCTCTTAACTAATTTTGCTCTCCCTGCATGTGCATTGCGGTGTGATCCTCGCTAGGCAGTTTGCCGTCGTACTCTGATGATGATGATCGTGGAAGATCGAAACGCGTCAGTGCGTTGCGGCTGGCGATTTAGTTTTGCTATGTTGTTCGACGATTGGTCAAATACAATGGGATTGGCGTTTACTTCAAGCTAGTCAACTTGATTTAAATAACAGCTAGTTTGTGCAATTACCATTATAAGTCTGCTTAATGTCACCTTCGCCAGCGACCTAACATTTTGCTCAAATATGCAAAATCAGGCATCGGTATAAGATACACATACGTACATCCCTGTGTATATGTACGATAATCGTTAACTAAAACCAGCCTAGCATTAATTGTAACAAATAAGCATAGACCTGTGTGAACAAGATTGCTCATTTTGTGTTAGATCTTCGTTTACCCTGTTTACCATTTACGGAGATACGGTCTAATCAATTTTATTGTTAAAGAGACACGAAAATGTCTCCAAACACGTAGAGTGCTGAATTGAGAAGCTGCAAAGGAACACCGTTAGAAAAGAATATCCAAAAGAAAAATACAATATTTGGTATTTTTGTTAAATTAATGAGTAACAGAAAATAAACTCCTCGTTTTTCTGTAACATTCGTAAAAGAAGAAAATTTTTAACAATAGCTAGATTAAAGAGCAGCAGTTCTCGAGATCTAAGGATGAGATTTATCATAGAACGTGCTTCTATTGATGTTCTTAGTGCCCGAGTTTGTCAATGCACTGGCCAGACTATTTAAATTCTGTAGTGACAAGAGAAGAAATTTTAATTGAAACTAAACCAGTAACAAATTGTAGCACTGGAAGCAGAATATGCAGTCATTCCTGTCGAATCGTGAATCCTTCGCATTTCCAGGTGCACCTATTTTTGGCCTTGATTGGTGGGTTCTCACTTGTCCCTTCATTTTGAAACCCTTCATCATCGGTTTGTCTGAAAATGACGTTGAAACCAGATTTTTTAAACTATTTTTCCGAATTTTCTGACAGCACTGAGTAATTTACATCAACTTTTAAGAATTCCTGTCGAATATCCAAAATAATTTAAACTAACAGGTGTTCTAACGTCTACTGACGCATTTTGTCCATCCATGGTCATCATAAAAGTAAAACAACGAATTGACTATCGAGGATCAAGCCAAATTTTATTTATCAATATGCAGTATCAATTACTGTGGTTTTGCTTTTGCTGCAATTGGTTTAACTAATGAGATTGCTGTTTATTCCAAGTCCGCAAATTCTGAATAACATAAACGGATTTAATTGCTATCTGTGCAATAAATGATTGCGAAAAAACAAAAAAAATTTCCAACGAAAAGATCATTTGTCGTAAAACTAAGTGATAACCAATTAAATACTGGTCGAAATCGAAACTCTTTCATTTCACGCTAGCATGCACAAATTCGAAAATCAAATTTAAGCATATAAAAATTTCCATTTTTGTTTGTTGTGTGCCTGAGGTACATCTAAGGTCTCGCCTTACCATTAACTTTTTACGCTGGTAAAAACCGCCTAAAATAGACTGCTGGAAGGAGACGCCCAACGAGAAACCAACAGTACAAAATGAACACAAGGTAAAAAATGTTTCTTTACTTTATAAAATCGAATTTATGATTTGTGAAATTGTCATTTCTTATCAACGCTAAAACTAACAAAAAACAAAAACCTGAAATGAACAAAAAGAAAGCCTTCAGGTGAAATCGTTATCCTTGTAATTCACTCATGCAATAGTAAAAGACGTTGACCATAATCTTATGGTACTGAATCCCGAAACTAATAAAAAGAGCAAGATGAATGCTTACACTCATGCAGTTACTGTTCGGTACATACTGAAACAAAATATCTAATAAACATATGATTTTCCCATATTTGATTGGAAGCAGGAGATATATACTGGCTATATTGACAGACATATTCGACATGTTTATGGCAGATTATTTCAACCGTTCTACAATCAGTAGTTCTTTACTCCATGCAGCATTAAAACCATCTTCTAGACCAGTATTTTATCGGTTACCATTTATGTTATTGAGGTAAGCCAGGTGAATTGATATGGCTATAGACGCCTTGGTAGCTCTTGTAAATTAGATACATTCGCTCGAGGTAATTGTCAGCTGAGCATCAGGAAACACTGATCAGGATTACAAAAATGAGGCATCAGCTCTATTCAACTACTATTTAACGTTCCACCGCAATATTATCAGGTTAAGAAACAGTTTGCCTTTGCGGATATCAATTATTTATACTCCTTGACAAACAGCCGATTTTAATCCAGTGGGTGGCTAGAATAGTATAAAAAGCAGGGCCGCGACCGAATACTACTATTCGCGATATCGGTCGCTCTATCACCACGAAATGAACACGCGTAGTGCAATTGAATAAGCTAAATTTGCAAGCATCACGGACCAACCGTGATGGGCAGTTCGAAATCTGTTCATGAAAATACATATGTGTGCAATTGGTTTGCAAGGATGATTGTATTTTTCTCTATATGTTAGGAAAACGTTAAGTTATTTTGAATCATACACGCATGGTAAAACAATATATATATAAAATTTATTTATAATTAAGAAGAACACATTGATAAAAAGGGATACATTATTCTGTGAATACTAATCATCTCTATACAACTACATATTTATACATTTTGGTTTTCAAATTGATTATGCTATGGTAAAAAAATCTGACCTTGTTTTACTCTGTTTCTTGTTTGGCTAGTTGGTAAGTGTGTAAGGCCAAGTGTGTATGTAGCCAAACAAGAAACAGAAGTAAAAACGAGTCAGATTTGTTACCACCTAGCATAATAAATTGAAACCAAAATGTATAAATATGTATGATTGTATAAGAGATGATTACTATTCACGAAATAAATGACCTTTATCCACTTTGTTATCAATGTTTTCTTTCTTCCTAATTATAAATATACTGTGTAAAATTAAAAAGGCCTGGACATATATATATCGAGCTTGCAGGCATGTTCTTATGAATTTGGTTTAAGCATCCAAATAGATTCTTAATAGTGTACATACATATTTCGCTGTATATTGAAGCACGCAAAACATTATTCGTCAACAAATAGACATTGGCCAACAAAAACAATTAACTTACACTGAAACGTTGGCAACATTCGTCAATTGTTTCAGCAGCGTCAAATTTGCCTTGTCGGCGGTAGAGTGCAGCTAAATTTCTCAAAGGCGTTGCCACAGAGCTAGAGACAGTAAAGCATGCAATATCGCACAATTTTAGTATAATATTTAAATTAATAACAATGGCTTATTGATACAAACACAACATTCGACTCTTAATTAAGAAAGCAAGGAATTCAAGGATGGTGATAACATATTAGCAAAGATTATCTGCGCTTAAGGGATTTATTTTGACTTCACGTAAAATAAGTCATACTTCCACGACTGTTGGGATTGGCGTTTATCTATATTTCGCATATAAATAGCGAACATATTTAAACACAGACATGTTTTTTTCTGTATGTGTACACACACAATAAGTCCTTAATTTGAATAATAAGTTATATCAATATGAAGGCTGGCCTGGTCTTCATGAATATACCTAAATAATTTATTTCCATACTTTGTTGTGTCATTTGTTGATGAAAAAACAGTATTTAATAATGCGTCAAAATATGCAATGCAACTATCCTTTTATTGTATTTTTTTGATAATTATATTCATGACCCGTGGATATTAGTCACAGCACATTCACATCCTTTTTTTTCACTCGCAAACTAGGGAAGAATGTTACCATTCGATATTAAAATTCACTTATTCAGATGAATTTATCGTTCAAATTATAATATTTTCATGGTAGGTTTTGTGATAATATACCTGAAAAACTGTATTCATTAGAATAGTTTGATGTTTGAGAAGAACATCTGCATTAACTAAAATACCTCTTCTTTTGAGGCTATAGGATCCAACGTCCCAAACAAAAGGTGAACAATAAGCCTTCGACACATTTCAATGCACTAGAATCCAATTTTATTAAAATCAATCAAGGTCAAGTTAAAAATTCCCGAATCATTAACAAATAATGCAGACTATTTGACTATTTTTAGCTATTTTTGTGCATTTTCTTGATGGAGTTAGTATTTATTTAAATATAAATCGGTTATAATGGGTATAATCAACAATCGTGATACTGGCTTCCGGGAGAATATGATCAAAAACCGTCACCAGTAGACTCTAATTACAGAGCATTCCACACTTTTTATTATTCTGTCATTGCACACGAGAATAAGGATTCACCTCCCTGTGAAATACCAGTGGTCCAACGAAGTAGGGAGTTCCAATTCTACAGCAAAAAGTTAGCGGTAAACTAATATATGCAATTGTGTATTAGGTGCTGAGCTCCAAGTAAAAAATGATTTCAAATATGACAAGGATAAACCGAAGACGGCATGAGTGGATAGTATAATTTCACGCACATTCGTTTCGTCTTTATTGGCGACACATAAGTTGGAGCCGGTATTACGCCCTTTACCCACTATATATTTGGGTGAGGAATGTTAGTAAATAGGGCAATACAATCTCCCATACGAATGTGTAAGCCTGCAGTAGTCTTCGGCAATGCGACCCAAAACTCATTTCAAAAGAGTATATATATATATACATATATATATATATATATATATATATATATACTCTTTTGAAATGCGAGCTTTAATAAAATTCATTGTACCCTTCCTGCGTGCAAAAACAAAAAGAAATTTTTATCAGATATAAGAAAATTTTCTTTCGCATGGTCTTCTCAAACATCTACTAATGAACATATCTTTATATATAAACTGAATAGAAAAACAAGATAGAAATATGTGAACATAGAGAGAGTGAGAAAAATAGAAACCAATAGAATTGCGTGCGTCACATCCAGTTCAAGCTCAATTCTTGTAAGTGCTTCTTCTGCTTACATAAATCCGGCTGTAATTTGTTTATCCATAATTTACCATTAGTTGCTTTCTTTAATAGTCATCTTTCTCGTGCTCTGACGTGAAGCCGATATTCTTATGTGCTTTGTTGAAACTTTGAAGCAATGTTCGTGATTGCGACCTGTTCTTAAGTACAAGAAATATATCATCCACGTACCGTATATATTGAGCACATTTACTTATGTCACTCTTTAATGACGTATGTGATATAAATGTTAAAAACAAGATTATGGTATCTTTTGATGTTACGTCTTTGTTTATAAATGTTCCAATTGATGAAACCATTGACATTATAGTCAAAGCGGTAGAACACGATATATTACCATCGCCGGTGCCAGGTCAAACTCTACGCAAGCTTATCTTATTATGCACGAAAGACGTACGATTTCGTTTTAATGGAAACATCTACAAATAGACTGATGATGTCGCAATGGGAAGCACCTTATCTCCAGTGTTGGCTGAGATTTTTCTAGGGCACCTAGAAAATACATCATTAAAGAGTGACATGAGTAAATATGCTCAATATATACGGTACGTGGATGATATATTTCCTGTACTTAAAAACAGGTCGCAATCACGAACATTGCTTCAAAGTTTCAACAAAGCACATAAGAATATCGGTTTCACGTCAGAGCACGAGAAAGATGACTGTCTGCCTTTCCTAGATGTACTATTAAAGAAAGAAACTAATGGTAAATTAAACAGAACAATTTACCATAAACCAACATGGTTTGCACAGTATTTGCATTACAGCAGTTTTGTGCCATTTCAATATAAATTATCAACAGTTCGTGGTTGCTTTTCAAGAATTGACAGGTTGGTTAGTCAAGATTCTAAAAAAAATGAATATAATAAAGCAATTAACGATTTAATGTCTAATGGCTATTCCAGACAATTAATTGAATCAATTATTAAAAGGGGAGTTAACCAGAAACAGACGTACTATGGGCCAGAAAAGAAAACCGTCTACCTAAACATCCCATTTAAGGGGGATGCAGTTTCCCGAATGGCACAAAAGAAAGTTGAAGCAGCATTGACACGCACATTTAATGCAGCCAAACTACGAGTGTTATTTAGGGTAACACACTTGCCTTTACCAGCAATCAAAGAGAAACAGCCGTTAATGTCGATATCAAATATTATTTACCAATATACATGCGCAAGTTGTCGATCAACTTACGTAGGCCGATCGACCAGACGGTTAATTACTCGAATGAGAGAACATTGCAACTTGAACGCCTGTTTTAAATCAAATGGTGAATACACGTCTGCTATTGCGCAACACATCATCGAAACAACGCACGTATGTTCTCCAGACGTAGCATTCAAAGTAATTACTAAATGCAAAACAAAAGGGAGCTAGCCACATACGAAGCCTTATGGATAAACAAATTGCAGCCGGATTTATGTAAGCAGAAGAAGCACGTACAAGCATTGAGCTTGAACTGGATGTGACGCACGCAATTTGTTTGGTTTCTATTTTCCACACTCGCTTTTTTCACATATTTCTATCTTGTTTTGCTTTCCAATTTATATATAAAGATATGTTCATGAGTAGATATTTGAGAAGACCATGAGAAAGAAAATTTTCTTATATCTGATAAAATTTCTTTTTCTTTTTGCACACAGGAAGGGAACAATGAATTTTATTAAAGCTCGCATTTCAAAGAGTAAATATATATATATATATATATATATATATATATATATATATATATATATATATATATATAGTGTGTCAGCACTCGACACCAACATAACGGTACCGAAAAGGTACATGGTACCAACACAATGAATTTCAATGTATGCTAAAGTTTAGTAACATTTTGAGATTTTACAACTATATCTGAACACCAGTAACTCCAGCAAATGTATCAATCTTCGATGTAGTTGTTGTAAGAAAATCTCTAACAGCTTCATGCGATAATTCGTCATAGTTCCAGAGCAAACTTTTTCTTAAATAAAGTAAATGATACAATAATATTTATACAATGCCATATTTGTTATCAGCAATATTAATCAGATTCAAAGATAAATAACTGAAATATACTGAAGACACCGCTTTCAGAATATTTCCAAAAACCTTCATAGTTACGTCAATGAACCAGCCCATTCTATCACAGAAGTCAGTCGAACTAAATTACAAACCATCGTAGAATAGTAGGATTCGGGCCACAGTCGAGCAAGACTAGTTAGGATAAGATGCGTATTACAGATTCCTTCTATTCAATTTATACCTGATCGCTTGACAGATGGCCTTATAAAGATGGAATACGTAATTAAAACACACAGAATTACTTCCAGTAGATTGACACAGACCGTAAAGGCAGTGCAATAGCTTTCGAAATCTATATGATTAATCATAGAAATATTTGTAGTTGAGATTGGTATGTACGAGAACTGCAGTTCTCCCAATCCAAAAGACTACTAACAGCGAAAATTGTTATCTACAGGTCCAGAATATAAGAATTGATATGCTTAAGAACGACGATGAGAAATGCAATCCTGCTACAGCCAAACATGCTATGCATGAAGAATGAGTCCGCTTTAAATAAGTTACTGCTTACACATCCAGTGATGAAGCACGCCACCACATGTTGTAATTCGGATGGTTAATGTCCCTCATCACCGACATGGGGGGTATTCGACCGGTTTGACGATCCTCAGCTATCATCCATATGGAGGGATTGGTCGCTGACACGGGACCAAATTCGCGTTCATGAGCCTTGGTTATAACTTCCTTATAGAGATCCTCGGCCTCCTTGAATTTGTTCTGCTTCAAATAAGCCGATGCCTGTGCACATACACATATAAACAAATACATTAATACACAACAGCATACACACATATGCCGAAAAGCAAGCGCCAGACAACAACAAAATATACATTTCGAATTTGCATTTAATCGTACTTCTTGCATTGCAATACGAAACAATAAGGAAATTATCAAGGTGCACAGCTGAGTACACAGCATTCAAAAAAAATAAAAGAAATAAAGCAAACCAAAAATAAGCTGATACTCAAATTTTCATGCTGTAATTTCCCAGATCATTCGCTTTTGCATAAAGACAACACCGTAATTTTGCATAAGCCAGACAGGGAGTTTGTTTTCATATTTCAAATAGAATTATCAATAATATAAGCGTAGGCAGTAAGGTGGCTTAATTGACCAAAATAATATCACCTTGCTTAGACTGTTTTGATTGATTAACAAGGAAGCAGTATTGCGGCGCACAGTCGACGAGCACTAATCAACCTCGGCTGAAACGACACGAAGAGTGGGCTTTAGTCAGCAACACCGGAAACGATAGCTTCAACCTTTTTAGATATTACAACTAGGATACAACTATACCGAATCATGTTATAGCCTCTAGGTATCGTTAAATGCGTAGTTAATATATAATGTTAAGTGATTACCCAGCAGAATCCTTCTCTCTCTCCCTCTCTCTCTCTCTCAGGTACAAAGAATTTAATAATAGCAACAGAAAAAGTTAGCTTAAACTAAATAGGGCTCTGAATCTAACGGAATGGGGTCCACGGCGCATCATACTACATAGTTGAAAACTGGCGATAAGACAGTAAATCGCGCAATGGCAATCATGATGAAGATGTCTAATCTAACCACTCATTTCTTAGCTGAGCATTGTTAACTACGGCGTTTGGTCCGGCTTATGAAGCGATATAGCATAACCGATAGTAAGTTTTACTTCCGATGCCGCCTTGTCTTACAAAATGACTTGTCTATAATGGTGTTATGTATGGGTAAAGGTTGCCTAGTGCTGTGAATAACCTTTTCACAAATACCTCTCATTTATATTATATATATTTTTTTTAAATTTTTTTTTACTGCGGCTGACTCCTTTTGGTACAAGTGGTGTCCCCTCACCACTCGGCTTTTTGATCGAGGACGCACCTCTAGCCTTTGCACATCCAAGCGCAGTCTGCAAGGCAGCAGTAAGTTGCATGGTTGCCGGTGGCTGTTGAGAGCTCATTCGCCATTCGGAAGTACGGGGTACTGTCCAGGAGTCCATGTAATCCTGTGGCTGTTGAACCCTTTTGTGGCGGGGAACACACGCCGAGTCATGGTGCCTATCGTCGGGCTCATGTGGTATTTTATAGGAGATCCGATTGTGGTCGGAAATCCACCACGCCCCAGACACCCACCGCCATAGCCCTGTTAGCCCATGAACGATCGGCCATCGAGACATGGTTGACACCGTCAAAATTAATGTTGAGGAGGGATGGACTTTATATATATATATATATATATATATATATATATATATATATATATATATATATATATATATATATGTGTGTGTGTGTGTGTGTGTGTGTAATTGGCGTTTTATCTTTTAATTATTTGTTCATGGTAATATGGCAGTTTTACTTTTGTCTGTGAGGTTGGTGACAACGAGTAGTGATTGAGGGAGAGAAAGCGCACGACACAGTGGAACTTTCGCCCGCAGAAAGCGTCTCGCGGCCATACGCTGCTTAGCAAACTTAGGTGGCTGACCATCTTGTAAACTTTATGACTGTAGATCATTCATCTCACAGTGTATGACTGTTCTGGTGTGTGTTTTAGTCGAAATAATAATGCAAGTCTAAAAATTAAACAGTCCACTGACGCGCATGTTAAGTTGATTCCTGCGATGTGTGTACGCGAAAATAACTACAACAGAAAACTAGTTCCGAGTTCAGCACCACTTTATTTCCGTGGCAAATTCTTAAAGCACTAGGTTCGGATTGTTTCTTTTGATGTTACGACATTACTCATAGAATGCCTCAGCAGATGCCAAAAAACCACAAGCACCTACAAAAGAAACGCAAACCACTTGCTAACGAACTATAACTGACTCCATCATCATCATCATGTCCGGCCACACAAAAGTCAAGTGACTGTTTCACTGCCATATAACCATAAGGAGTGAAAAAAAGTAGATAAGTGAATTTAGACAAATTATTATTGAGATTTACGAGAGAGAAAGAGGGGTAGAGAGAGAAGGAATACCTTGCTACTATGAGTAAATTTATCAGGATAACTCACAGAAATGAGGCAAACTAAACCTCTCCACTACACCATTATGGCCAAGTTAGTATTAGGGCAAGGTGACATCAGCAATACAGCTGACTGACTCCAAGAAGTGCTTATACTTATTATTTAGATATCATCGAACTGAAATTATTTTCGCATGATGTGGCTACGCTGTAAATTCTGGAGAAAAATGAAAGAATAACAAAAACTTTTCATTCGAACAATATTTTTTTACATTCCAAGGATTTGGTGCAGTTTATTGCGCCAAATACAATTTGGTAAGTTTAAAACAACTGGATTCAAATATGATGCTTAAAATGGAATACATATTTAAAAGATGGGACCATAGTTATTATCTTTCAAAGATTTTATATTAATTTTGTATGTTGAGTAAATTTCAGCTCAAAAATTCAGACGATAGAGAGCTCGTTATTTAATGCAATGCTTGTCTTATAATAATATCCACATAACGAAGATGTATATTTCAGATTTAACCTAGAATCATTTAAAAACTGTGCGTCGCCACATTTTCGATCAATATCAATAGATGGCTGACTATAATTATCGTTCAGACCAGCTATCCTACAGAAGACGGGGAAGCGCTATTACCACATACAACTATGTTTATTAAATATGTACAAATAAGTGGAGGTTTCTAGCAAAAAGCTTGCCTCTCCACCACATTTTGTTCATAAACGGTGACCATTGCAATACATCTCTAGCGTAGAAGGGGACTTTGGCACCTTGCTTTATCGGTTCCATACGCCTTCTGTGGTACTAGCTATCTAATTTAGTTGTACAGGTGGTCTGGCGAGCAGGACTTGAAATTTACCGCTCGAGTGTAATAGAACTAGTAAGGTCGTAAATTTTGCTATTGAGAAATGTCTCTCAGCGGTGAGCAAGTGAAAATCTAAACCAAATGCATCGATTAACAAAGCATTCCATGCGGAGAAAAAATTACTAGTCTTCTTTTAAGTCTCCGCAAAATTTGGAAGGATCAACAGTCTGTTTAACTTGCAGACTTTGGTCGTAATGATTAATAATAAAAACGAGCGATTCAAAATTGGTTATCATAATTTTATGAAAGCAGCTGCACGATTAATACATTCGTAAGTCTCGACAGAAGCCCAGAAATCCTCGGTAAACGAAATCCTTGAAAATTGGCAATAGAACGCTTTTTATCACGGCCTCCAGTTCCGGATTAAAAATGGACGATGTATTCATTTCATATGCGGTAGGCTTAAATCGTTTTGGAGGAAATTTTCTTCGGCACAACTAATGAACCTTTGCAAATCCCCTTCTTTTTCTGTCAACCGAAAAGAATTATCAGTTTAATTGAGGTCAAAATGTCGGACAAAACCTTCTATGCTCACTCCAGAGAATGGCACGGTGACATCGGCAGACTGCATCGAAAGCAAAATTACGAGGGATAGGAGCACATACTCAACCTTGTCAAACACCAGAGTTAATCGTAAATGGTTTATAAATACCATTAAAATTGCGAAAATAGACCGATAAATAACTACAAATAGCCGGGGCTCCATTATTAAATAGGAACTTGTAACTACAACCCATACAAACAGACGAGAAATCAGCTCAAGCTTCTAGAAAAGCAACAATGTTGGGCCGCTAATACCGGTTGCGTGAATCAACAATGTGGCGAAACCTATAAATTTATCCAAGCATCTTACACCAGATTGAGGTCCTGTCTGGGTTGGGTTAATTCGGCTCTTGATTTAAACAAATTTTTGGAGGATACTGGCAGTGACTATATTTGATCCACCGAATATGAAACCGATACGACGGTCATTTTTAAACAAATAAACAGTGTAAACACATGCAGGCCCGACATGTGTCAATAATGCATACACTCGATATTGTTGATGTACAAGCCCACACCTCTTTTTCAGAATAGAATCGTTGAAAACTGTGCAGTACGAAATGTATCTAGCACACCGAATGACAGAGGGCGTGCTCCAAGACATGAGCAAGATACTGAGTTTTGCAGATATACAAAAACACGAGTGCATCAAGTACTCAAGACGGGAAAATATGACAAGTAAGCATGTGAGTTTACTAGATTATAAGTCGCCATTTTATGGTTAGTGCAGATCATTAAAAATCTGCAATTCCATCAAACTCGAAAACTACTGATGGTGGGTCGCCGACTCCAGCGACTTTGCATTTCCTCGTAAAAATTTCGAAAATTCATTCGTAACAATGTTGGAATTGAATGCTTTTAAAATATGTTTCTGGTTGTGTTCTGCAAACTGATGGCACTCATATACTTTTGTCAGAATGACCACTACTAACACGTATGATCTGAGCGCGCGCACAATTTGAAATCAGTTAAGCTTAGAGTTAACTCCAACAAGCAGATTGCGATTTTCTTTATTCGACGTAACAAAAAATCTGCCCAACTAACGAGCGAACTTGTAAACATCTCTAAATTTCGTGTTTTGAACAGATTCTGATAGGTTTGACAACAAGCAAGACCTTAGGTTTTATAAGGCCAAATAATATTTCGTACTCTTTCGGCTTTATTTACGAGTCACTCAGCAGAAACTTTAGCGCTGCTGAAGTCTTTCGCACAGTTATACTCCTTTTCCGTGCACCAATATAAAGCGGGTTACGGACGATTGTATATCGCGAAATTTCATTCGTATTCTGGCAGCCGGAAGACCGGTCATAAAAATGGACTAAATCGGTAGAATTGCTGTGACACGCACTCACGTCCTAGAGCAGCATTTCCAAGATATCATCGTCTTTAAAGGCAGAATGGCGTCTCAACGTTTCAGAATAATGGCTGCTTCACTGGTGCATTAACATGAAATTCATAATTATACATTAACCCAATCGGGCAATTAGCATGTCAAATAGCAATACAATTGGCACCAATAATTGATTGCGCGGGTGGTGGTAACAATGCTTTAAATCAAGTTTGCGGGCTTGAAGTAAACACAAACCCCATTGTATTTAACCAGTCTACGAACAGCTGGCGGTAGTTTTGTTATGTTGTTCGTAGACTGGTTAAATACAATGGGGTTGGTGTTTACTTCAAGCCCGCAAACTTGATTTAAAGCAATGTCAAATAGCAGACAGACAAAGGAACAACATTAAAAGAATAAAACTAGCACTACTGAACAACAAAAATTTTGAGAAATTTTAGACTAAATAATTACTAGACCAAGCCTGTTTTTTTTAGTATTTAGTGCAAAAAATGGCAAATATCAAAGAAAAAACTGATTTGACAAAAAACAGGGATCATAAATGTCAAATTCTAATGATTTTCGCAGAACTAAAGAAAGATATCGTGTGAAAACAAATCTTACCTGGCCAAAAAGTCAAAACACGTAGCAAATCTTCCACTATATTTCAGGATAAGTATGCTAGTATAGTATGATTTCCATATCAAATTTAATGGTAACATTTATCAAAATCAATTGCGTACCAGATAAAAAGTTAGGGGAAGTGTCAATATCAGTATCAAGTAATGATGCTTTCTCCTGTTTGGTTCGCCTCACTTCTGTGGGCTGTCTAGATAAATATACGCACAGTAATTAGGTGCTCTCTCTCTCTCTCTCTCTCTCTCTTCCTCCTCTCTCTCTCTCTCTCTCTCTCTCTCTCTCTCTCTCTCTCTCTCTCTCCTCCTCTCTCTCTCTCTCTCTCTCTCTCTCTCTGCGTCTCTCTTGTAAACCCCACTTCGAATTTGTGTGCCTAAATTTTTAAAATTATTCTATGTTTATATGGCAGTGTAACATTAGTTACCGTTGGGTTTTGCATGACTGTGCATGACAATTAGGATAGAGCGCATTGTCCCTGTAGGGTATTTCTTTCACAGCAAGCAACAGACGTGCTCGGAGTGCAACGCATGCCAGTTGTGATATGGCGAAATGTCGGCTACACAACTTCTATGCAGTCACGAACATTCTTTTTTTTAATATACGGAATAAATTAAATAATCGTTGATTGCGTGGGTGGCGGTAAAAATTATTTAAATCAAATTTGCGAGCTTCAAATAAACGCCAATCCAATTGCATTTAACCAGCCTTCGAAGTAGGGGTGACTGACGGTTGTTGTGCTATTGTATAGTACGTGAGACTGAAGTGTTTCTCAGTATTGGATCCTCTAGCCGACTCCTGCTCCCGGTTGGAACTGTCCAGTGCTTTGATATCCAATGATAGAGATGAACGACACGAAACGCTTAACGATGCTACAAAAGAGGCTATAGAATTACTATCATCAAGTTTGCGATTTGATATAAATACCTGATCCATTAAGTACAAACATTTATCAGTATAAACTAACAAACGAGTGTATGTATTGGGTCAGGTGTTTATATCAAGATCGCAACCCTGATTAGAGCAATTTTTATCAACGCCCGCACACCAATGTTCGTTCAAAGGCTACTAGAATGGTTGAATTTACCAATTTTAGCAATCATCAAAATCGCGTCGAATCTTTGTATATAAAGAGCATGCATCAAAGTTTCATTAAGTAGGAAAGTACTTCTATTACAGTGCATAAATATTGCACTGTGCAATCACTCCATATTACAGGATCAAAAGTTCAGTCGGTTTAGGGCGTCCTGACGGTTCCTTATGGTGGATTACTAGTAAGCATGATACCCGTTTGTCGATGGATTTAACACATTTTCCATGCAGTGTTCCACATTAACTTGTACACCACGTGTAGTGATTTCCAATTATGACAATCTGTATAACATCGTAATGCTTCGCGACTTTCGTTCACGAGTTTGCGCTTTGCACCTTCAGTTTCGCAAAGATCCGATTGATCCCAATTTGCAAGTACGCATCGAGTTCGGCTTCTTGTTAGTTGGGTGCGGATTCGTGCCTTTCTTACAAAGGCTTCAACATCGTTCATACTAACTACTTGAAATGAGGTCGATCTTATCTCTGTTTCCATTGGTTAATATACACGATGTTTTACTTTGATTCTCAGTGCTGTCCTTTTCGTTTCGGATTTGTCCGCATTTTTCTTGTGCGGGACAATTGTTAGCACTCATAGGTCGGCAAAATCTTGAACCTTTTGTCTTTTCAGATGATGTTATTTTTGGCCTCAGTTGATGGGTTCTCACTTGTCCCTTCTCCTTTAAGCCTTCAATTAGCTGATTGTCTGAAAGCGCTTTAGGATCAAGATCCGCCATTGATATACACGATGTTGAAGCCTTCGGAAGAATGAGACGAATTTGCGTCCAACTAAAGAGACTAACTCGATACGTACTTGTAAGTGTATCAACCGTATCTTTGCGAAAGTGATAGTGCAAAGCGACAACCCGCGAACTTAAATTGCGGAGAATTAAGATGTGACGCTCGTACTGTGCAATCATGCAATAAAAATCGGTATAAAATAAAACATAAACAAAGTTCTCTCTCAAAATTTTATCACAACGCCTGTCACATTACGCGTGCAACAATAGTTCACTTAATGAGAAAGCATGCACGAAAAAATAACTTCCAATTAGGTCAAAATGAAAATGCATGTAATATGTCAAACAAACCATAGCGCATGGTGCATTGAAACGTTCTATACAAGCGGGCGGTTTGACTGGTTATTGATGCAATTTTAAGCAAACCTCAATTTCTTGACATCAGTAACCTCACTAGGAATGGGCGACCGAGTGTTTTTTACAGTCCACATATAACCATGAACGACTTATTGTTATATGACAGTGAAACATTAGTCACTATTGGCTTTTGTATAGCTGTGCATGATTATGATGACGATGATTTCAATAATAATTATTCTAGCTATGAAACATCACCTGATTAATGTGTTTATAATCGACAAATAGTTTCAACATAGTAAACAATTTAAAAATTCTGCAATAGTATTGTATCAACAAAATAATGACATGAAAACATAATTTTATTAATCGCGAAACAGACTATTCCTGTTTGCGCTGCAAAAGCATTCACAAACATTTCGCGCCTAAAAACAGCAAAAAAACATACCTGCGTAAATTGAAGCATATATGAAGCTTTAACCAAGCACATAATCGAACTATCACGACAGGTATTATATAAGGCGATATGGATTATCTATTTTAAAAATCTATACAAGAAGCAAATTAGTCCACGCGCGGCGATTAGAACATAAAATGACCGCAGTCAAGGCTAAAAGGTTTTGAGTAGTAAAACTTAAAAATAACAGACTTTCTAAAAGCTGAACGTTAGTGATTGGAGGATTAAGTGTTGTAAGTTTTTTTTAATTGCAGACCAATATTCGTCCGATGAAGAACCACAAGGTACTCACAGCAATAGCTCAGACCTTCGGCAGCAGATTTTGGCGCAAACATGATACATCTAATCATTCTAACAAGTTTTGCAATAGTTTCAACAGTTCTTTATTACCACATTTGATTTAATAAAAATGCGGTAAGAAAACTGGTATACCTACGTTATATCAAAACAAGATGTATAGTTTTCATAACCGCTGATATTCTGTAACTTAGAGATAGACATAAACATACCAAGTTGTTTTTAGTCTTCGACACGTTAGAATCGTCTGCACCAAAATGAAAAGCGTAGATCTCTATTGCTCGTCGATAATATACTTCCACCTGACAGATTGATTGAAAGTCAAATTTGCATGTGCAAATCCAGGTAACAATTTGATCACACATAAATGATGATGATAACGAATTATGTTGAATTTTGGTAGTTGTCAAAGTGATTGCAACAGCAGCTCGATAACAAGTCATCCCAAGGAATGTATCAATCGAATTGAATGAATTTGACAACAAGTAATATTATGCATGATGCATGCAAAATCAACACAAAAGTAACATTATGTTTATCGTAAAATGCAGACATCAAATTACCGCTTAACTAAACAAAAAAGTAAATTTTTAATGGTAAATTTTAGGAGTTAGTAAAAGAGAAGGCAATTTTGTGAACAAAAATAGTTTAAATGAAAAAGAAAGAGAAATCATAAAAAGCTCAAAAAGCGGATACAATGATAACTATGAACTGATGCCAATTAAAACATTGTTTTTCAACTATAAAGTGTACTGCAACGGCCTGTAACCTGTGAAATTTCCGGCCTGACTATCGTCACTTTAGATGGTCACATTGGCGACAACAACACGAATTTTCTTACCACAGTCCAGTTTTTACTATCGTATCGTAACTCTTGCGCAATTAACATTCAGTATTATTTTTTAGTTATCGAATGACATCAAGTGTGCAAAACTCGGAGAAGTTTAGGCTACTGAAAGAAGCTTTTGCCTGTGGTGTCTTAATATGAAATAATCTGGGCAAATAGTTCGCATTAGTCTTGAATGCCAGAGCATCTAGTAAAAGGTTAACAGAACAAAACGTTATCCGCCACCATTGTGAATAGGTGACCTAGTTCGCCTACAGCCCATGCATAACGATGAAACAGATTAAAATCTGCTGCACTGCTGTCGTCGATGACCATGATGATGAATAATACAGCATATGATCATAATTTATGTTGATCAGCGCGCATTGAAAACTAGACTGCCTGATCCGAGGAGTCACGCGGGACAGATAAGCTACGAACGACGAGACTGAAGCCTAGTCCTTTGATCAGAGGCTTCTTTTCCGAAAGTTAGGAAGAGTTATTATAATTGCGTATTTGACTGATATTAAATAAAATGGCGCTAACTTAAAACCTTTAACCAGGGTTCGCTTAGAGCTAGATGGACCCGAAGGATTGTCAGGCAGAAAGCGACGGATGTACTGGAATAAACACTGAAAATTAAGCATAGTGAACTTCGTACCTTTGCTTATCACCGTGTAACTCTTAAATCTAAGGATTTATTCATGGTCTCTTACCTCAAAGCGCATCATTATTTCGTCAGGTAAACTGCAAAAACGCACTTTCCAGAATGTTTGCCTTCAGGAGGTCACAACTTTGGCAAGTATTTCAGTGTATCACAATTGGATCTAACACACGAGAAAAGATTATTCGGTTACGTTCGTTAGGCCTGTGATCCAGAATTATATATTGAAGCCTTTCTGCATTCCAGTTTTGCAATAAACGTTTCACCGGAGAGCTATAAAATTTCGTTTGCTCTATGTTATATTCGGCGCAGAAAATCTAGTTCCAAACACCGTGGATTTTTGCATACCACCATATGACCAGTCTGTTAATTCAGACGCTGATTTCTATGACAATAATCAGATTTGGCTTCTGGCTTAGAACGGCAAGGGCATCCTAGCTATTGAAAATGATTTCAATGTCATGCTAGATTAAAACAACGAAAAAACAAAGATAAAGCAATATATGCCATAGCTGTACTAGTTTTGATAATGCTCTTAAACACTTTGAATTTTTCTTAGCGTTAATCTGGTCGCCGTGAACTCACTTGCTAACAGCATAAGCAGCATCTTGTAATACCAAAGTAAAGCATTTAGCTTGGACTCGGGTAGAGCACGTTCTGATAATCAAACGATAGTTATCATGTGAAGGATGCGAAAGCGGTCGGTCCGCAACATAATCAAATTGAAGTTCTGCTCTAAGCGATCGTTCATAGTTCGCGAGAATTACTGTGCATTAAAACGGATACGAAGTACAGCCGGTCTTAGGAACGCCGATGCTTCGACAGGTGTTTCGGTATAAACCAGCACGTAAAACGTCATGGTGGAGGCCCGATTCGAATTTCAACGACAAGATCTGAAATCTGAATCGTTATTTCTACTAACAGAAAGTATCTGCAACGGGTAGCACGAATTGCAGAACTTGCTGCCAGCCTCACAATTAATGAAAATCAACACATACGCATTGTTGCTAACATGTTGAATATAGCGTCAAATTAGATTTCAATATCCGACGAATTAGCCGTTTTAATGTTGTCAAAGGAATAAAAATGTCTCAGATTCTCAATGAGTTATGTTCAGTATGCACACTAAATCTAAGATCGTGTCCGCGCTCTCTCTCTCTCTCCACAAATTCATTTACTTAGAATCCATAATTACACCAATATTGTGAGCTTCTTCTATGATTTCCAGACTACAAGACTTTATGCAGTTACTCTCGCATATTGTACAAACCACGCCGAAATAAACTGCCTATTCATCTACACATGGAGTTCAGACATCAAGATAAATATACTGTCGGCGATCCACATCACAGAAACGTATATGATGATTGATTACATCACTATCGAACCAAGTTAAGGAACGCAGAATTTTATGGTCGGGGCACTCGTTAAGGCCTCTTTCAAATTCTACTTACCGGCTTACTTATAAAACTATAGGTGATGACAAAACCACAGGAGTATACCACCAATCTCATGAACAGTCACTTTTTCGCGATATCTAACAATTAATCACGCCGCACTGTATCCTTTATCGGAGGCATTTTTAAACACGAAACTGCTGAGATCTAGCGGCTGACAGGATCTGCAGGAGGCCTGGTTAACCACGTTTATTAACATAGACTCTGATGAAACACCCTGTGCATAAAACCTATATCATTAACGGATGTATTAACGCTTATTGATAAAATTGAGTTAATGAATTGCGCTTTAATTTAAAGCAAAATAGTCTTCATTATGGCAAAAGTTTCCAAGCTGCTACAAATAATGAAATTTAGCTCTTGATAGCGGTCTATAACAGGCACACAGAGATTCTCTATACATATACATCATTTAGAAAAAATGACAGACGCTGATTCGGTAAGATTTTTTACGGCACTACTCCCGTAGATGATTTTAATTGCATCAGAAATTAATACAAAGAAAGATTGCTCAGTAAAAGGTGAAATGTATGATAGATCAATCTGAATTAAAACTGGCCATGCAAAAAATTGTATGCTCAATAGCTAAATATAAGCCTGTTGACACGATTAAAAATTCAGTAAATAAATAGGAAAGAACGCAGGAAACTAAGTTATGTATACATAAATCGGTGCATTCCGAAGTACAGATGACAGAAAACGACTCATGCTGTCGTTGATTTTTGGCGCAAACATACACAAACCGATAAATAATCAAGCAATACTTTCTTGATGTGGAATGGGTCACAAGCTTTGGTGGCTTACCATGTGACTCAGGGCATTACACACACCAGCGCAACTGGGTCCTTTAGACTTTGTGAACACATCAATGGCACGGTAAAACAGCGACACTGCCTAAAATCATTATGATAGTAGTGTATTCACGACACACACACACACAAACAAACATATATACATATGATGAACAAATAATGTATTAAAAATTATGCTTCGTCAATACGCGTTTACACAAACTGAGATCAAGATCTTAAGCACGGTAGATTTCAGAGCCTATACAAATCAGGCAGTGCAGCACAGACCTCTCCATTGAACCTTCCCTGCCGCTAGACTCACAAATACTTGCCCATTAAAGAGTATCTTTATCAGTAAAGGTTAAATGCGGCGTGACCAGTTGACCAATACCGTGAATAATAGCAACAGCCGAGATGGCTGACCTCCATCTTCTGCGATACCAACCAACCGCCAGAGTTGCATCGGCGTCTTGGAATGCCAAATGTGTACATTTCCTTCTTAAACATTGGTTCAAACGACAAAATCGATGTTCTATACCTAGAGTCGATAAGTATGGCAAATCGAATTTCGAAGTATAGAACTGAATGGATATTAAACTACATTCATCATCAATGCCTCCTGACGCTACTAACAGCATAGACTGACGCGCAGGACAGAATGTCACTTTATCTGTTGATCCGTGCTTGCTGGAGAAGTGTAACCAGACTACAACAAACAACTTAGTTTCTGGTTCGTCCATTCTTCCTCTCAATCTAACAAAAACAGTGGTAAATACTATGAATACGGTGGATGTAAATAAAATCACAGCCCAATTCAGGTTTGTCAAATATCGTAGTCGAAGTAAACTACAATTAACTAAACACAGTTAAGCGTACACGACAGAAAATTTAAAGTGCGTGAATTTAAATAAATTTGGCAACAAGAAGCTCTAACAAGTACGTTGGATAAATTAAAAATGGATATTATTGCATAGCCGAAACCAAAAAGCACGATATTACGAATATTACAGAACTTGGTGCTTCATTCTTATTTAGATGTTTTAACTTCAAACCACTTTAAACAGGGTATTTTCTCTATCTTGGCAATATAAAGTCGGCAGTGAACAGAGCGAACGAAAAAAGACCCGCTATGCACAATATTGATACAACTGTCTGCGGCATTGTAAGATTCATTAGAATGTCATTATGACTGAAGTCTGTCGAAATTCTCGTAACAAGATGCCAAATTTCTGATTAGCTCCGCTTATAATAATACTCGTAAAGCTATTAGACGCCAACTTAGAAAAGTTGATCTTGAATAATTTTGGACCAGAAAGGACGAAGAGATGAAGGAAGTGGCCGCAACAGATAATAGCATTTGCTTGTTTCAGCTTATTTGTATAACAATTTCTAAAAAAATAAAATAGCAAAACAAGAATTTATTGCAATAATCATCTGAGAACCCGTAAATATGCTGTTGTGATAAGTAGGCTGAACACTTCAAAGAGCAACTTTCTTTGGCATCTGCATCCACCCTGATCCCCAAATGTAGGCCAGCATCAACACCACAGAAAATCGATCTCGAACGATTAAAAAGTTATACATAAGATATGCAATTTTATCCCTTAAACAAGATGAAGCTGTAGACCCCGATGATCTGTTTCCGAACTTATTAAAGGATGACGACGACACTTTCTAGGACACTGAAAAATCTTTTTGAGCAACAAGTAACGAGAAAAATGTGCCGGTTGGTCGAAACGAGTCCATCATTATTCTTATCTCTAATAAAGGCGATCGAAAATCATTTGATGACCATTGCAGCATACATCCTACTTCAGTCGTATACAAGTTGTTCGCTTCTGCTTTGTTACAACATCTCAGCGCTTCATGTGGATGTCATACTACAGAATAACGTATTGTATTTCGGCCAAAATGAGGTAGTATACATTATATTTTACCCTATGACAAAAACTTGACCAGCGACATGTATATCGCCGTTCCACAAAAACCGGTTTGCTGGACTTCAAGTGTAAATTATTCCGAGTGGCCCACCGTGTTCTACTCGATATTCTGTCGTAAAGTCGTATGCGCATCACAAAAACTTCCAATCGCATAAGGATCTACAAATAATTATCGCAAAACTCTACTACTAGCAAGGATAGCCACTTTTCTTAGTTTTCGAAGAGGTCTTATTATTAACTAAACCCTTCCATACGTTCACCCAGGACATCCTGAATAGGTCGGCAGTCGTCAACCTCTCCTGATATATATTTCTATAAGATCACTTATTATTCACTTCAACTCTGTACTATCTATGTAAGCAATTCTGTCTGAACTAGATCATTCCTTCACAAACAATATTCCTTTGTCAAAATATTATCTCATTTTAATTCGGCATTGAAGCATTAGTTACTAAAGTGCTATCTGTTTGATGACTGGAAGAATTCCTGGTGTCGTCAGCTATATTTGGTTATCATCCAAAATTTTAACAGTGCTTTAGTTAAAGCCCTTTGGCTTGGTGATTAGTGAATTAGAAGAGCGATTCCAGAGATGTGTGCACAATTACCCATAAGCAACTATCACAAGGCGAATAAATCTGGAAATAACAACAGAAGTATGTATTAGGTTTTGCGAACCTAGTAACAAATTAGTTCAGTTGTGACCAGAAGGATAAACCAAAGGCAGCATGAACGGAAAGTATAATCTCATGCACATTCGTTTCGTGCTTACTGGCGACTCATCAGTATTTAACAATAACAACAGAAGTCCAATCTTATGACTTCAAAGATCCTACAGACAAGAAATTCTTGACGACTGGCAGTAGGCCACCATCTAAACCGGTCATAAGTTCCTGATCAAGTTTGGTTGTAATGTTTAGTTTCAGACCGTATCGGATGGGAACATCTGAAGCACAGTGAACAGCTCTCTTGAGCAAATTTTCTTTTCGTGTCATTAAAGAAGCATCGAGAGTGCATTCATGGTCAATGAGTCGATTATTCTAGTGTTGAGCTGACCTAAGCAAAGACCACATCGACAATATAATTAAACGGGACTTTCTTGTCGAAAACAGAGCCAACCGCAAAAAGTCCAAACAGACCCTTTGTAGCGCCAATAAAGGCCCACGAGTTATACCACCAGGCTTCGAGCAGTTGAAAAATTTTGGCTGGAATACCATCAGTAAGTATAGCTCGCCACAAAATTTCACGATTCATCAAAACACCAACCCCACTGTTTTAATATATAGCATACTAAGAGATTTTGTAAATATGTAACAGAAACTGCAGGCTCTCATACACTTTTGACAGAATGGTTACGGCTCTTTTGGCAAATCTAAACTAAAATGCAAATGTTGTTACAAATTAACTCATTCAATCAAGTGAAACACACAAAACGAATTAGTGAGGAAATGCATCGTTGTTTATCCATATCTTCGAAGTCAGTCGGGCCACTTTTTCATGTTATACAAAGTATCAATTATAAAATAGCGTGTTTATTAAACAATCGCTTCACTTGCACCAATCTCCGTCAAATATGTTTAATTTTGCACATCAGAAACACCGCTTTGCTTACCACACTCCTACCCACGTATGGATGTCTAACGTCTTGGTGCCAATGTATCATCGCACTCCGCGCAACAGACAGAAGTTACTACAAGAGCACCACGCCGCTCGTATCTGCAGTTCAGCTTACACATTATAAATAAACTCGCATTTCAATTAACAACCAGCAGGTATCAAGTCGTAAATGGCGTGAATTCAAAGCAGCTTGTTTTCACCTTAACAATGTATTCGCCGACAATCTTGATAGCGAACGCAATAAATTCCTATCAAACAACTGAACATGAGTCAGCTACACGCTTAAATTTCAGCTTTTCTATGCAGTATAGGAAAAAGTTTACCACTTGATCGGTTGCCAATCATTTTAATAAATTTTACTGAAACCCCTTACTGATGCGGGTATATCAAACATGCTCGGCTTCTTCATCATGTGTCATCTGCTCGGTGGCACATTCCCGTGGTCTCTTTATTCAATACAAACACTGTGCAATCTAAATTATAGAATAAGCTGTTTTCCATGAAACCCCCTTGAATATCCAGTGGAAGCTTATGGTAGGAATAACCAACAAAATGGACCTATTATTTGCATACTTTTTGCGTTCTCGAGTAAAAAGCGACGTTTGAATATGAAAATATATCAAAAGCTATTTATGCTGTTAGACACTATCTCATATTTATTCATTTTTTAAATAATACTGTGCTCTATATCGTATATAAACAAGCTAGCACCTTAATGAAAAAGCAAACTTAATGAAAAAGTTATACACATCTTATAATAATAGCATATAGATAAAACTATAATATAAAAATAGATAACATTACCTCGTCATACTTCCCTTGATTTTGGCACAGTAAGGCTAAGTTGTTTAGCTGCTTCGCTACATCTGGGTGATTAGGACCGAATGCCTAGTTAATAAAATAAATGATTAAGAATAAACGACAAGATATTGCGGAATCTACTTCAAATGTTATTAAAAAATAAAGTTTGAGACTTACACTTTCACGAATGCACAAAGCACGTTTGCATAATGGCTCAGCTTCCTTAAATTTGCCACGCTTTCCAAATAGCACCGCCAAGTTATTCAGCGTCGCAGCAACCTATAAAATTGGAACAATTAAAGCACCTTCAAAAAATTGGATTTAAAAATGATAAACTTAAACGGTAGAACTTACCGCAGCATGATCAGGACCAAGCGTTCTTTCACGAATTTTAAGTGCTTCCGTCAATAAGTTAGCAGCATCTTTATATTTACCTTGATCTCTGTAAACCAGCGCCAAAATATTCAACATGGTAGCTACGTCAGGATGTTCATGCCCACTGGACGACTCAAGATCTTCAAGCGCTTGTTTGCATAATGGAACTGCGACTTCGTATCTACCCTCGCTAGCATATTGAATGACTAAATTATGCAGGGTTTTAAGTCTGCTAGGTATTTCATAACTTGTCGCCGAATTTGAGAACGAGCCGGTCTGACTTTGTGTCATTCCATCATTCTCTGCGTCGTATTTTTCATCATTATTGAAGCCTAAATCATCAGCATTTTTATCTGCATCAGTTGCTTCTTTGTTTGCCGATGAATCAGCTGGATCTGGAGCATCATATTTACTCATCTCCGCAGCAAACTCAAGCTGTTTTACGCGCACCTCAAGTGAAATAACTTTCTGTTCACTTTGACGATACAAATCATGCGCTCTACATAGTTCTTCCCTGAGCCATGAGTTCTCTTGAAAGAGGCGCTTTCCTTGGTGCTTCATTTTGTGCTTCTCTGCTTCTGTTACTTGTATAAAATCCATCAAGCATATAAGAAGCTATTTTATTAAAATGAATAACTTACTCCAGCCTCATCACGGCTAACTTTCAG